>OZ010614.1:1242064-1277064 GCA_963932145.1 Acanthosepion lycidas | reverse complement strand
TCTTATTAAAGCATCATCTGCGTATCTAAAATATTTCTGAAAGAGTCAAGGTCTAGTGTTGATTTCCAACCAGTGGGAATCTGTATTTATTGTTGCCCTTTTTGGAACAATTTCGTCACAAGGCCAAAGTGAAAAGTAGAGAGACGCTGGTCAACATTAAATGTCCTAGACTTGGCTATTCTGACAAACGACCGATTCATCCATTATAATTTTCTCATTCACCACAATAACTCATTCGTCACCATTCAATCTTACATGTACCATAATACCTAACCAATGGGAATGACTGCAAACAACTTTGTCGTCCCCTTTTATTAGGCAGAAACACACAAATGCATCCTGGAATTTCTTCGAAGCCAATAAAATAGGCCGGCTCGCGGTTTCATCTGACTCAGTCCTGATCTGTCTTGTTTCGTCTTGAAGTCAGAACGTTCCGTTCGCGTGTCCAAACTTGCTTTTGTGTGTCGACGTCAAATCTGAGTTTGTGAGCTTTTTGCCTTATAATTGTTACTTTGCCTTATTACTGCTTCTTTGCCTTATTACTGTTTCTTTGCCTTATTACTGTTTCTTTCCCATATTATTGTTAATTTGCTTTATTACTGTTAATTTGCCTTGCATATATTGTTTGCTAGCTTTATATTACTTTTTTTCCCTGTTTTTTTTTATTTTTCATATTATTGTATATTGTAAAGTTTGTCAAAACTGTTTGACGGACATTTCTGTTACATATTTTGCATTGGATCATCGCTGCCCACTCCTTCAACACTCCTTCAACAAGAAGAAAGATGATTTTTGCAAAAACCCACAGTATTCACTCGCTCAAAGCTATTTTAAATCATTGATTTTAGAAAACAGTTGTATATAGCTAAGAGTTCAGATATTTTTTTATTAGTTTAAAATCTACAAGTGTTGACTCCAATCTTTAAGGAATGATTGCAAAACACTTTCCCCTCCCCAATTTATAGGCAGAAACACACAAATGCATCCTGGAATTTCTTTGTAGCCAATAAAATAGGCCAGACCGCAGTTTCATCTGACACAGTCCCGATCTGTCTTGTCTTGAAGTCAGAACGTTCCACCCGCTCGTCCAAACTTGCTTTTGCGTGTCGACGTCAAATCTGAGTTTGTGAACTTTTTGCCTTGTTACTGTTTCTTTGCCTTATTACTGTTAATTTGCCTTGCATATATTACTGTATATTACTTTTTTTGCCCTGTTCTTTTCTTCTTCATGTTATTACATATTGTAAAGTTTGTCAAAACTGTTTGTCGGACATTTCTGTTACATATTTTGCATTGGATCATCGCTGCCCGCTGCACATCTAGAAACTCTAAAAACAGAGAAGTCAAAACACCACTAAGAGGAAAATAAGGTGAAAAACACTGATTACTAATAAACTGGCACATTTTTTATGATCTTGTGTGAGGAGACGTAATTTTAATTTGGTTCCGTTGCGCGTGCTTTGAGTGGATTGGTGCACAGCAACAATTGTTTATTAGGCCGAAAATATGGAGCACCCGGTGAGGACCGAACTCAACTATAAATTCATCTAGCTAGCCAACCTTGCTATTATTGAGCACGTGTTTATAAAGATTTTCTATCTAAAATGGCCATATATTTAAAATTTCTATGTTTTTAATCTACAATAAAATCCTCTAAGTTTTGTCTTTTAATGTGAGGAACTAATCGTACTGAGTAATGAAGTAAAAAAATGGGGTAGTGTGGCATTTAGTTGATGTATGGCGCTACCTATTCGCAATAAAGCCTCATTCATTGGAATATCTAGTGTATAGTAATCCGTAAAGTATGGGTGTGTGTCCCCCAGCAATGCTCCAATATGTTGAAAAATGAAAAGAAAACAATTAAATCCATCTCGTCATACGTCCAACTCATGCCATTCTAATCACAATCTAAATATTATTCTTTAAAAAGAATTCTTGAATATTATTCGTTAACTTTACTTTTTGCCAAATTTTGAATGATGACCCTTAGTGTCTTCCGTATGATTCAACTGACCTTTCAACCAGCTGATGTATATTCATGAACATTCTGAAATTTAAAAGCCACGGTAAACCGATGACATCCGCACCTCGATGTATATAGGCATGTGCTGCATAATAAATACTATATTGACTTGATAAAGTCCCTCAGAGGACGAAACCCGTCAGCTAGGAAAAGTTTTTAACTCTACCTGACAATGTTTACACACACACAGACGCTCGCGCGTGCGCGCAAGCACACACACACACACACACACACACACATATATATATATATATATATATATATATATATATATATATATATATTATAAATTAACTGATTTGAAATATGTTTTTACGCTACAGAGTTCTAACCATGTTCCAAAAATGGAAGCTAAAAGCTTCGAATTTCATTTTGTAATTAAAACAACGGATTATATATCTTACATTCCTCATCGGTATCATATATAAATATACATATTATTTCTAACCAATTACGTCAAGCACTATTTTATAGAAGTGAGGAATAATATATATATATATATATATATATATATATATATATACTTAATAGTTCTGTTAAATTACATCGGGGACTGTTTTATTAACAAAAGCACTATATGTGCGATATTTTATATTCCTATATATATATATATATATATACATATATATATATATATAGCCCTGAAATTTAGATCGGTGAATTATACACGAAAAGTGGATATTCAAAAGTGGATATTCAATATATATATACAGGGTGTTTCAAAAAGAATACGCCAAAATCATTACGCTGTTTTTCAGGTCTATAGCATTGTAGTGGACTGAATCAGTGTTTATTTGATAGAGTACTTATCAAAGTTTGATTGGGTGTCAGTTTCACCGCTTCTGGTGCAGCTGAATTGTGGGAAGATCAATCAAAATGGCGACTCCTCAGCAGAAGGCATTATGCGTGCTTGAGTTCGCGAAACCAAACGCCATTAGCACGGTGTAGCGTGCTTTCAGAACAGAATTCGGGATTGATCCGCGACATCGTGAGAGCATTCGACGGTGGGTTAAACAGTTTAAAGAGAGTGGGTGCCTGTGCAAAGGAAAGAGTCCTGGAAGACCACGTGTTACAGAGGAGCAAGTGGAGAGGATTCATGATGCATTTGAGAGCAGCCCACGTAAGTCCGTACGTCGAGCAAGTCTTCAGCTTGCCATCCCTCATACCTCTGTCTGGCATGTGTTAAAGAGACGATTACACATGAAACCATACAAACTAAGCCTCGTTCAAGCACTTACTAATTATGACAAGGTGATGCGGAGGACATTCTGTAAGTCAATGCTGGAGATGGAGGAAGGTGACGAAGCGAATTTCCATTTGAGAGGCACAGTCAATCGTCACAATGTGTGCATTTGGGGATCAGAGCACCCAAAACTGGCTATTCACTTTACTGCAATCAGATTCGAATGACCTCATTTTTCAGCAAGATGGAGCACCACCCCATTGGCATCTCGGGGTTAGTGCTTATCTGAATGAAAACGTGCCTCAGCGATGGATTGAGAGGAGAGGTGCTAAAGACCTTGCTCTCTGTGTTTGGCCTGCCAGATCCCCGGACCTCACTGTGTGTGACTTTTTCTTGTGGGGGTATGTTAAAGACCAAGTTTATGTTCCAGCACTTCCAGCAAATATCGATGACTTGAAAGATCGAATAACAGCTGCAATCAACACGGTGGACCGTGACATGCTGAGGCACGTTTGGGAGGAATTCTCATATCGGCTTGATGTTGTCCGCGCTGCCGGTGGTGGCCACATTGAGCACTTATAAAACATGAAATGAAACTTGAATGTATATACAACACATGTGTTCATGCTAGAGGTTTGTAAATTTTTTCGTTTTTGACACATCACGTGATGATTTTGGCGTATTCTTTTTGAAACACCCTGTATATATATCCCATGTTAGTCCCGACAGATTCGTATTGGTAAAGTAACATTTTAATTATCTTATCTCGCAACCCGTGAATGCTGAATTCACTTTTCTCGCTCATATCGTCCACGCATCTCCCTCTTTTCTCTATCAATCAAGCTAGACAACCGATGCGTTAATTTTTATCCGTAATTATATTGAATTACCTCGAGATTGATCGATCTATTTATCCATGATTTGCTACTGACTGGCTTGAAATCGTTTCTTTCTTCGATTTATTGATCTGTCGATCTAGTTTGTGATCGTTATTTCTTTCATCTTATCAATGATCGATACATGTTCATCATTTCCATCTGAGATGAAATGGTGGCTAATAAGAATCGACTTCACTTCAGATCGATCTATCTCGGTCTGTTCATTCTATCAAGGTATACAGATACACACACACACACACACATATATATATATATATATATATATATATATATATATATATATATATATATATATATATATGTCGCTGGTCAAAATCTTAAGACAAGATACAAAGGGTTAAAATAAATATAAAATAAATTAATCAATTAAAAGCTTAAAATGTTCATTTGTTTGTTAATAAACTACATTTTCTTATTAAATGTAAATATTTCACAAATATATTTTGATTAAAGTAACAGTATTTTATTTTTTAAAAGTAAAAATATTTTATATTTTTTAACCCTTTTGTACCTGGTTTTAATATTTTGATCCGGGGTGTATATACGTGTAAAAAAAAGTATTGAATGTTCGCCATACTTATCTAAGATCGACTCTTCGGTTAACACGTATTATGTTTACTGGTGGTCCAACCCTTATTTCAATGAGGGGGCGGCTTTTGTAATTGATAGCGTCTCTGACTGAGAAATCGGAGAGACGAGTTCGAATTCCTGTCAAGTTTGTTAACTTCACTAACGCACAAATACCCTTGGAAAACTTATAATCCCTCTCTTCTCCCTCCATGTATTGGTGAAGTAAGTTTTTGCTGACTGGACTCTTTAGTCTTGGCTGGAAAATAATATAATTGTTAAGAAATAGCATATTTTGAAAAAAAAAAGAAAAAAAAAAAAAAAGAAAAAACATCTTTTGGTCTACACTACACATATTTCGTCTGAGGGTTTTGCCTGTTTATGACAAAAAAAAAATTGCGCCCCGAAGATGATAATTTGAAATGGTCGAAAGTACTCTTCAATTCCATCTGACAACAACTCAAATATACAGCTATTAAAAAATAAGGATCGTATTATTCAACGATTTGATAGTAAGTTAATGCCTCATTAAGTCTTGTTAGGGAAGTGATTTCCTCATTAATCTTATTTACATTGCTATTTAATTCTTTGTATAAATTACTTCTATAATATAAAAGCTGCACACTCTAATATATATATATATATATATATATATATATGAATACAAGGTTGGTATAAATGGAATAAAATTCCTATAACCAAAACCACTGTTTTTAAAAAAAAGTTCTCAATCCAAAGTTAACCGTATAGTATTTATTTAAAACTTATAACAAGAGCATGTCATAATATCACTACAAAAATAGCCATTTTCTTTCAACTCTACTGGTGCTTTTTCAAGTGATGGTGTTGATTGTAAAACAAAAAATTTTAAACAGTTCAAAAATGATAGTATAACTTACGTAATAATGTACCCCAATTGCGGGAAGCGGGTGGCTTTTGAACTCTTTAAAACTTTTTATTCAGCAATGAAAAGTATCAATTGACAAGACAACAGTAGCCTTGAAACAAAATGGCTATTTTTGTAGTGATTTTATAACATATTTATGTTTAATTTTTAAATAAATATTACATATATATATATATATATATATATATATATATATATATATATATATATATAAGTGAACATTGAAGTCAACACTCAGAGGCGACAGGCTGTTTTATGCTGGACGCAATCATCCTGCCGCCTGACGATTGCGTCAAGCATGAAACAGCTTTCACTTATATTTATATTTGCATACGCTCTATCTCTGATATTAAGCACTTTATTCCATAAATATAGCACACCTTAAAACTATATTTCTTCATATATATATATATATATATATATATATATATATTTGGCTTAACAAATGAATCAAGTTTCATGCCTTTAAAGAAATAAATTTATTTTTCTATGTGTTCATATTTTTACACTAATTGAAATTAAAATGAATATAAATTAATTATAATTTCAATTAAAACAAATACATATTTTCTTTTCATCAAAGAATCTACCACGAGCATTTATTACTGCAAAGGAAATTCTAGTAACTTCTTAAAGTATTTTGGTGGAAGTGATTCCCAGCAAATGTGTAAATATCTCTTGCTTATTCTTAGGCACTTCGATCTTTACCATCAATTACCTCGCAGACCAGTTCAGTTGGTGAAAGATCTTAAGACGAAGAGGGTCAAATTATGATTTGCAAAATCCCATATCTTCCTTCGATTTTAGATAATTCGTACATAGTTTTTAGCTGTTTTGGGGATCATTATCTTGTTGCAAAACGAAATTTTGTCCAATAATGTGGCAGCGAGAAGGATTTTTTTTTTCCTGAATATCTTTATGACCTTAGAGAAACAATTCAAGATGGACGCAAACACTTTTGACCTGTAGTATATATATGCCTTTCATTGTATATATATGTTGTCGTTTTTTGGGGGTTTTTTTAGGGGTCGTGGTCGTGTATTCCTGTTTCGTCGCTTTTTTGCGTGTTTATATTTGTAACTATGTCTATGTGTTTGTGTATTATAATCTGATTATGTACGTATTGTCTTTTTGCAAGATTTCTAATAAACCATCTTCAGGACATATTCATAAAATATAATTAATATTATCAATTCAACATGACAAAGACAAATTGATAATGTTAATTATATTTTATGAATATGTCCTGAAGATGGTTTATTAGATCGAAACGTCCGACGTTGACATTATATTAACATTAAAACAGCATAATTGCATATAAGGATTTTTGTTTGTTTTTTCCGTATATTTTTCTTCATACTGTCGGATCTATATCCATATATTTGCTTACACACACAAACACACACATACATACACACACACACACACACACACACACATATATATATATATATATATATATATATATATATATATATATATATATATATATATATATATATATAATTGACTCTCCTGTCGATTTCGAGATATGAGAATCCGGCAACCCATACACATATATAAACATATACACATATGCTGGATTCCACCCCCCGTTGTATTTGACATATAAGGGTTAAGCAACTAGTTCCTAGGAACTGACAGCCAGAGACAAACACATATGGTTTGATTATAGTGGTGAAATCTTTTTGCAGAAAAACCACACTTTTTGAAGGGCCGAATACAGAGACCTGGTGCACTACGTGCCACAAGGTCAACAAACGACCATCCGCAGGTTTTGAAATCAGATGCTGTCTATCTCCTAGACCAGTTGCCATCAAAGGCTATAGAACCTAGTCTTTCCTGCTATTTACACATGGCTGGAGGGAGAAGAAGAGGATTCCCTCCTTTCCCAAAGGGTATTAGCGCGTAAGTAAATGTAATGGATTTGACTGGAATTCGAATTCGGCTCCCCACCACTATCCACTACTCCACCACATCTCTCTCTCTCTCTCTCTCTCTCTCTCTCTCTCTCTCTCTATATATATATATATATATATATATATATATATATATATATATATATATATATATATACTGAGGTAGATTGTTCTATTTCCACGTGCCATGTCTAATTGAACTAGAACAGTCTACCCCAGTGAGCGGAACAAAGGGTTCAGTTCGACATTTCAACCACCTGAAGAAGGACGAAGCGTACAACGGCCGAAACGTTGTAATGCATAATACCTCATCTCAGAAATATAGGCAGATACTGAAGGGCGTTGTAATAAATATGACAACAAAGATGAGGACAATAGTCCGAATAATGTAAATAGTGTACATAATACCTCATCTCAGAAATATAGACAGATACTGAAACAAAAACAATGTTTATTATAAATATTTCTATATAATTCTACTATTAATGGCCAGCGACGGAGGTAAACTGTCGCCTTCCGAATTTTGTCCCTTCTCGTGCTACCAGCGTTTTTCATTATCCATATCCACATCTCTCCCCAGTTAAAGTTCGTTTCTTTCTGACTAGGCCTCTTGTTTGGTAATCATCCAAGTCAATAACGGCCAACAAGAGAGTACGGTTCTCTCCTTTCCACTCAGCAAGTATTCTCACCCGGCAACCACAGCTTGCCTCACGTGATCTCATTGATTAAGAAGGATTGAATGAACGAGGACTAATTCGAAAATGAGGGTTTCATGATTATTATGTGAAGAGACAGAAAATGAGAGAAAGGAAGACAAAGTATATAGAAATGAAGAGAGCGGTTTGGGTTAGGGAAATTGAACTTGTATTCTCTTTTGAAAGAATGAATGACGGTGATCAGAGACGAAGAGGAGGAGGAAGAGAAATAAAAGAAAAATAGAAAATAGATGAAAAAGAAGAAAAAAGAGAAGAAAATTCGGATAATTAGAGATAAACAGAATTAGGAGAATTAGAAGAAAGAAAGAAAGAAAGAAAGAAAGAAAGAAAGAAAGAAAGAAAGAAAGAAAGAAAGAAAGAAAAAAGTTCGGATAATTAGAAATAAAGAGCATTGAAAGAAAGAAAGAAAGAAAGAAAGAAAGAAAGAAAGAAAGAAAGAAAGAAAGTTCGGATAATTATAAATAAAAGAGAATTGAAAGAAAGAAAGAAAGAAAGAAAGAAAGAAAGAAAGAAAGAAAGAAAGAAAGAAAGAAAAAAGTTCGGATAATTAGAAATAAAGAGCATTGAAAGAATGAAAGAAAGAAAGAAAGAAAGAAAGAAAGAAAGAAAGAAAGAAAGAAAAAAGTTCGGATAATTAGAAATAAAGAGCATTGAAAGAAAGAAAGAAAGAAAGAAAGAAAGAAAGAAAGAAAGTTCGGATAATTATAAATAAAGAGAATTGAAAGAAAGAAAGAAAGAAAGAAAGAAAGAAAGAAAGAAAGAAAGAAAGAAAGAAAGAAAGGTGAAAAACATTTGCGGAAGGAAAGAAAAACATGAGAAAGAAAAAGAAGTTAATTTAATAGTAAAAAGAAAGAAAAAGCGAAGCCAAAAAGAAAATGGAAATTATAATAACGAGGCGAAAATAAAGAAACAAACCAAAAGGGGAAAACGAAAATAAGAAGAAAAATAAGAAAAAAAAAACAAGAAAGAAAAAGAGATTCGGCTCTCAACTTAAACGTCAAAACAAAATTGTTAAGAAGGAAGAGACCCGTGACTGCAATTTGTTGTGGGAAAAGGTGAGAAAAAATGGCGGATGACGATTTAATTTCTTCGACAGAGATCACGATGTTGTAGAAGGATTACAGAAACGGACTAACACCCAGGTTAAGAAAACTCATGTCAAGAAAAACACAAGCAATCTGCTAATTGCGCCATTTGTCAATAGGTGAGATTGGAGTCGGGTGGCTCGGCTTAGCTCGGCTCAACTCGGCACGTCAACGAAGGAGGAGCAAAGGTTGTTGAATTGACGAAAGAGATAGCTCGTGTTTAATGTCTGTTTTGTCTCGGGTATTCTGTTCGGGCGGAAAGTTTGGAGAAAAAGCGAATGCTAATTATTGTTCAACACCTGAAAATGTTCAGGCAAACAGGAAAACAAAGATAATCGAAAAAAAAAGAAAAATTTTAAAAAAGAAGGTTAAAGAATAAAAATGAAAAAGGATTTGTAAAGAGAAGATAAAAAAAAAAAGAAAAAGAAAATTTGCAGGATTTGAAAGAAAGAATAATAGAAAAATGAAAACATTGGCGAGAATTTGAATTTTAGAAAAAAAGAATTGCAATGAACAAGTTGAAATGAAAAGAATTAAATCAAAATAAAAGAAAGAAAGAAAGAAAGAAAGAAAGAAAGAAAGAAAGAAAGAAAGAAAGAAAGTGAGTTTGGAGAATTAGAAAGGAAGAATGAAAGAGAATTTAGATAGAAAGAAAGAAAGAAAGAAAGAAAGAAAGAAAGAAAGAAAGAAAGAAAAATAATTTGAATAATTTGAATAATTAGAAAGTGAATTTGGAGAATTAGAAAGGAAGAATGAAAAAGAATTTAGATAGAAAGAAAGAAAGAAAGAAAGAAAGAAAGATAATTTGAATAATTAGAAAGAAAGAAAGATAATTTGAATAATTAGAAAGAAAGAAAGAAAGAAAGAAAAAGAAAAAAGAATAAGAATTTGGATAATTGGAAAGAAAGAAAGAAAGAAAGAAATAAAGAAAAAAGAAAGAGAATTTGAATAATTAGAAAGAAAGAAAGAAACAAATAAAAAGAAAAAAGAATGAGAATTTGGATAATTGGAAAGAAAGAAAGAAAGAAAGAAAGAAAAAGAAAAAGGAATGAGAATTTGGATTATTTGATTAAGTGAGCGTTTACTGACCATAAATGGTAAAGTACAATACATGCCACTATCCCTGTATTTAAACAAAATACTTCATAATTTCTTAATTTTTATAAATATTGTCGTCCATACATGTTATTATCAGAAAATTAGTGAGGTAGTTATAATAAATTTAAAATTTATTGTGAATTTTCTAACATTTTAACAAGCGTCTTTGTAAGGAAGGATATAACGCCAAAGTACGTAAAATTTAATAAATATCAGTTTGCTTAAAATATTTAAGATTACATGGTCAGATATATATATATATATATATATATATATATATATATATATATATATAAATATAAAAGTGAACATAGAAGTCAACACTTAGAGGCGACAGTCTGTTTCATGCTATATGCAATCGTCAAGCCACGTGTGCTGTTATTTTTCTCGGCTATTTATATATATACGGGTTAGTGGTGCATTGTGGGTATTCTATTATGGCGGTTATTTCACCGGAAGTCGTTTGTTTATCTATTTAGGTCAAATTATATTGCTTGTTTTTATTTTTGTTTCTTATTTTATTTATTTATTTATTTATTAACGTAGTAAAAATTTGTTTATATCACTTATTTAACAGTTTTGTTTTGGTTTGGGAATTTAATTAAAACTATTTGTTCAGTTTTGGGGTTGATTGTTGTAGTTCATTCTAAGTATTATTTTGGCGGGAACAGTTTTTAATTGATTATCTTTATTTGGGATTGGTTTGTTTATTTATTTACTTGGAAGAATTTAAGTTAATTTATTTTACTTGTATATTTTCTCTTTTCGGTTTTCGATTTTTAAGTAACATAGTATTTTTTTATGTTTTATTTCTATTTTTTTTTTTTTTTTTTTTTTTTTCCCTTATTAGTATATTTATTTGTTTTTATTTTATTTTTTCCGTTTTTTAATTTTTTAGGTTACGTAGTAAAAATTTATTTTCATGTCTGCATTTTGAGATGAGTTCGGATCTTTTGTTTAATAATTTATTTTGGTCGGGAAAAGTAATGATAGCTATTTTTTCTTCCGAGCAAAGTTTGCAAGTTTTTGATTGGTTATTGTAGGCTGATGATTTTTTCCTTATCTTCCAAGATATTTTTGGTGTGATGTTCGTTTTGTTTTTAATTTCCCAGATATACTTAGAAAGCATTGTACTGTTTGCATATTTACTATTTGTGAAAGATGTTTTGTGTGTATAATTTCTTTGTTTCCAGGGTCCTTCAGTTACTCCTATGTATACTTTTTCTTCATTATCTGGTGATTTTATCGTGGCTTGGTATATTACGTTGTTTTGTAAACAATTTCCGTTTAAGGGACATTCGTTCTTTATTCTGCAGTTGCACGTGGGTTTAATTTGTTCGTGTGGTTTGTTGATAATTTTCCTATTGTGCTTTTTTATTATTTGTGCCATGCTCTCGGTGCAGCTGTAGCTGATTTTTACAGTGTTTTTGTTGAATATCTTGTGTAAGGTGCTTGATTCTGGGAAGTGTTTGTGTAAGAGTTTGAAGAATATTTTCCCTACGTTTGTTTTTACGTTCTTGCTGTACGGTGGGTTGAACCATATGATATTTCTTCTTCTGTTGGCCTTTTTTGTATTCTGTGGTGAGTATGTGAGTGTTTCTGGGAATCCGCTATCTTTTAGGGCTGTTTCATAGTCTTTCTTAGCTTTGTTAAATAGGGATTCATTGGAGGAATTGTCAGAGAGCCTGCGGTTAATCGATTTTGGTATCTGTTTGATTATAGAAGGTGGATGGTTGGAAGATGTGTGTATGTAGAGTGGTTTGTCATTAGGTTTTCTATATGGTTTATGTGTGCCTTCTCTTAGGTTGAAGGTAACATCTAGAAAATCTACTTCGTTTAGGTTAGTTTTTATATCTATGTCGAATCCGTTATTTTTAAAAATCTTTATTATTGCTTTTCTAGTTTTGTCTGTGTTTTGTTTGTTACAGTTTCTTAAGATTATGAGACCATCGTCCCTGTAGAGTCCTGTGTCATTTCTATCTATTATTTTGCTCAGTTCGTTTAGTAAGTAAATGCCTATGATTTCGCATGCTTCTGCACCGTCAAAGCTTCCCATTGTAGTGTCAAATATCCCATCTCTCTTTATCCATGCTTCTTCATTGTGGAATAATAGTGATTTACGGGAGTGCTTAATGATGTTGATTTCGCTTGGTTGTATTATTACTTGTTCCTGAGCTAAGTTGATGGCCTTATCTAGCATACGTTCTGTTATGGATGGGTAAAATTCTTTTATGTCTAATTGTAAGAATTGGCAGTTTTGTTTGTTATTTATGCTGTGGAACCAGTCAATAGTTGTTTTCGTATTTTTCCACTGGTTTACTCCTAATTTCTTCCTAAGTTCAGAATTAATTCTTTCTAGTATTGTTTTACTTATTTTACCTAGTTCACTTTTGGCTGGGTTTATGAGTCTACATGCAGGATTGGTTTTGAAATTTTCTTTATGGTCTTTTAGTGTGATAAAGGCTATAATATAATATAATATAATATATATATATATATATATATATATATATATATACATACATACATATATATTGTGTGTATTTAGGCAGCATTTTTTCATTAATACATGTTTCATTAAATAATATAGACAAGTTTTTCTCTATTTATTTTAAGCAAAATCCTTCATACGTTATGAAAGGATTTTGCTTAAAATAAATAGACCAAACTTGTCTATATTATTTAATGAAACATGTCTATATATATATATATATATATATATATATATATATATATATATATATATAGTCACTTGAAATGTATTAATATACACATATATACATAGTTACATGAAAATTCAAAATTTCAAAATAAAGAGACGCTTTTACGTAAGCCTCTTTAAGTTAACTTCCTTTATACTAAGAGATTATTTCCATGTCGACAATATAGTAAAATTCCTTGAACAATTTGTCTTATCCACAAAATTGCTGTCTTATCAACAGAATATATATACCCAAGTATAGGATTGGTATATATATATATATATATATATAAAACTATTTATTCGAAAATTCTGACGTAAATATGTTATAAAATCACTACAAAAATAGACATTTTGTTTCAACACTTCTGGTGTCTTATCAAGTGATGGTGTTGAATGTACAATAAAGGATATTAAAAGGTTCAAATCAATCAAACTCGCTAGGGGAAACGCTGTTACATTAGCTGGGATGACCAATCAAAATACAAGGATATGATTCGAAAACTATAACATGAATATGTTATATCCTTGTATTTTGATTGGTTATTCCTGCTTATGTAACAACGTTTCCCTATCGAGGGATGTTTGATTGTTTTGAACCTTTTAAAACCTTTTATTCTACATTCAACATCATCACTTGATAAGACACCAGAAGTGTTGAAACAAAATGGCTATTTTTGTAGTGATTTTGTAACATTTTTATGTTATAATTTTCGAATAAATGATTATATATATATATATATATATATATATATATATATATATATATATATATATATATTATTATTATTATTATTATTATAATTAATTAACTAATTCAAAATAGTGTGTCTTCGCTACACGGGAATTACCGTGTTTCAAAAACCGAAGATAAAAACTTAAAATTTAATTATATAATTAAATTAAAAGCATTAGTTCTGTTTCATCTTCAAGGGAATTTTGTAATGTCTGTAAATGTACATTCAGCACTGTTTTGTAAAAATAAAAATATCAATAAGAACACCGGATTATATATCTTACTCTTCTTTCTTTATATATATATATATATATATATATATATATATATATATATATATATATATATACAGGCGTTCTCATTGTATTCGTCATTTTAACTTTTCCAGTTATTAACTGAATTTCCCAAACATATGGATGTCAATAAAACAAGTCAAAAATAACCCCTGTTTAAAAAATAAAAAACTTTTTCTGCGATATAATAAATTAAAAGTAATATTTGTTTTATTACAAATTAATTAAACTTTAAACCAGCTAATGTTTCTCAAATTACGTTTTAGAAAAGTATATTTTATTTTTGAAAGATTGTTTAATAAAGAGAAATATATTGCTTTAACCGATTTGTCAATATGGACGAATTTATTGATTTTAGTGATAAGCAAAAAAAAATGATTCCATTTTACTTATTGGGAATATGAAATAAAATCTATGAAATTGGAATTAAATATAAAAAATAAGGTTTGAAGAGGATTTTTCATTCTTTAAAATGAATGTTAAACTTTACTGTCGCTTTTTTCGTTCTTGCATATAAAATGTAAACACTCATTTCAAAACCATATAATTCTGTTCCTAAATAATTTCCATAAGATTTTTCTTCTGTTATTTTTCTTTTTTTTTTATAGAAATACAGTGATGGGATCCTAGGGGCTGACAACGGTGAGCACGATCCCTTTACTATCGTTACAGATGTTCGCATTTATTTACTTGTTTATTGGTGTATATTGATCGGCAAGATCTTGTGGGTTAAAAGAAAAGAACTAGAAGAGAGAATAGTTTTCTAATTTCATAAACAAAATTGGGTAAAAGAAACGGTACTCTGTTTCTTTAAAAAAAAAATGTCACTCCATATATGTATAAATGTGTGCAACGGTATTAAAAATTAAGGTTTATAATGTGCTTGCAATATACACTGTTTTTCCACTTTTTCAAAGACCCTTTTCCCTCAAACTCTCGCATCTGTATTTTTCTTTGTTACGTTTTTGATTGCGTCGTTTCCTGCATTGGGCCTAACTTTTATCTATCACGACTAGGAACTGCGATTCACTCACCATAGCACGTGCGAAATTTGAATAGAGACGCGGTGTGATTGTATATCAGGCCAGTGCGTGCAACGGAACATTCACCTTGTCCATCAGTTCCTCTTGTGTTTCACGTGATCTCGTTATGTCCCGAGGAAACTCTCCGTATTCATCATACGAAAAAGTCTAAATAAGAAGAGATCTTATTAGGCCGATGTTTTAACATATCGATTATTGGACTAATTGATGAGAGATGCGGATAGAGAAAGCAGTTATACGCCGGCCAAGAATCGATACCCGGAGGGTCACACAATAATTACAAAGACAATCATTAATTGATTACCTTTCCTTTCAAAACGATTGCTTCCGGTATTAACCACATACCGACACACACACATACCGACACACGCTCACAATTTTCAGCATAGCTCTTTCTTCATAACTCCAAACAAAATTTGGCTTTTGCAACCTATGAGCAGGTATCTTAATGTGAGGCAATTACTTTTTCAACACGTTTAGGTAGTTAATACCCTTGTGAAAGGTATGAATCATCTCCTTCACCCCCGCCCCAAACAAGCTATGAATAAATAGAAGGACAGACTGGGTTCTATAGCCTTGGATGGCAACTGGTCTACTGTAGAAAGAAATGGCAACCTACTGCGGGAAAAAAATCTGCCTCGCCAGTAATGTATCAAAAGATACATGATCGCCTAAGTGATTATCACACATGGTACATAACTGACTGACTGAAATATGACTACGACTTAAATCTATTTTTGTCTATTTCCTTTAATCTCTCTTCCATATATAATTGGTTATGGCTCGCCACAGCCGCCTCTCCTTTGATTATCTGGACTTATGCTTGGAGTAATGGATAGAGGAAGTGGCATAGATTGAGGAATTGGACAGTCGAGTTTGAATTCCAGTCAAGAAATGGCAACCTACTGCGGGAAAAAAATTGCCTCGTCAGTGATGTATCGAAAGATACATGATCGCCTAAGTGTGTATCACGCATGGTACATAATTGACTGACTGAAATATGACTACGGCTCAAATCTATTTTTGTCTATTTCCTTATTCAATTTAATTTCTCTTCGAGATATAATGAGTTATGGCTCTCCATAGCCTTCTCTCCTTTGATTATCTGGACCGTAAATTATTAATTGATTAGATAGTTAAAAGATTTCTTTTATTCGCCGTGTCTCTTCAGGATGTGGATAATCATGGGTCTCCACAGCCTCCTATCCTTTGTAGCTTTAGGTAATGTTTGTCTTTTTACTCACCCTCTCAGTTCTTGAAATGTCATCAATTTACACAAACTCGTTAGGTAGTTTACTGTTTCCATCTGCCATTTTGCATCCAATCTGTCTTGTGTGTGCCAAATTCCCCAAGTCTTTTTTCCTCATTATTTATTCCAGAAGTTCGAGGTCTTTCTTTCTTAGTGGCCTTTTTCTTTCCATTATCCGTAAAATTTACACGTTAATCACATGTCCCTATCGTGCTAGTCTCAGTAGGCTTCTATAGAAAAACACCTCTGTTGCCACAGTTAGCCCCTTAGAAAAAAATAGTTCTTTTTAACTATCCATTCGATTCGGAAGCGATCATGACCCTCTATAAGTTCCTTTTCTTAGGAAAGAGAATATAATGTTTCCTCGTTGCCTTCGTCAATATTTGGAATTCAGAGATTTACTTTTATCTGTCGGTTCAAACCCAAAGTTAAATAGCCCAAGCTTTCGAACATCCTTTTGTGCGAAAGTGAATGCAGCTAGCTTATATTTTTTACTTTTACCATCAAATCTGTTTATATCAATCTCGGTTCTCTCGTTTTGTGTTCCAAAACAAGATGAATTTTCCAACCCAATCTATTATACCAATCTACCCTTCTATTACGGACTTTCTATGACATCTTAGGAAAGATCATGGAGTAGTGTGTTGCCTTCTCTTCAACCGGTTGCTACTTAACACTTTATCTCCGAAGCCATATTTCCCTTGCTGTCCCAACACTGTATCTAAATTATTTGGTACAAGAAATTTTGCCTTAATATCTTTTCATATATTAGACAAGAATATTTATAGTATTACCCACGACCACCGGTGTGTGGTTCAGTACATGAGTTTATTTTACAAATCAGAGCCCCACACGACACAGAAAAATGTATAGTATAGGTCTGTGTATGTAAAAGTAAAATAAAAATGACCCTAAAAACAACAGTAGAAATTTCAAAAGGAAAACGAAATAAAATACAAAAGAATAATTTAATTTCTTTTGGACACAAAATGTGGATATGATCTCATAAGCAAGAAAATAAGAACATCCAACTCCCAATAATACTCATAGAAAAGAAATTGGAAAACGACCCACTGGAGGGTCGTGTTTGCCTTTCAGGCATGACTCCATGACCTTCCGGTGGGTTGTGTAGTAACCAACGTACTGTGGTTAGGGAGGTAAGTTTATGCTGCTCGTTAACAATGTTGAGATGATTCATTCCTTTACCAAGTACGTTTGTGAGACTGTGAAAGCGAAATGTTAAAGCAGGATTCGATTTCGTTTTGGTAATTTCATTTTCCACCAATAATTCTCACGTTAAATTCATGCCACCGAAAGGAAGTGCGTATTGTACAAAACTTCAAAATACCTAGCGATTCGGAATTTTGCTTTTCATCACGACAGGAACTGATTTTACTTGCCAAATAGCGCTACGAAACACGGTATGAATATGTGTCTCGAAGCGTTTAACTGGACCATGATTTCGATATTCAAACACGTCTACCAACAAATCGATTGTGAAATATTACTAAACTACATTCTAGTTTTCCGATCGACTGTTCTACAACATCAGGCCCGTTTTTACGCGAATATCACAATTTCTCAAAAAAAATCACTTGCATTATTTGGAAGCGAAATTTGGAAAGGTTTAAACAGAGATCTAAACTTTAGAAGAGATGCAGCTGTTAAATATTCTCCAATGAACAAAATATTTTCTATTTCTATATCATCTGTATATATATATATATATATATATATTTATTTATATATATATATATATATACAGAGAGAGAGAGAGAGAGAGAGAGATACATATATATATATATATATAGACAGAGAGAGAGTTTAACAAGATCAAGATATAATAAAAAACGGAAAGAAAATTAATTGAAAAAATTACTTTTAATTAAAAGGATTGCATCAGATTGATAGTGACGAAAATCTGGAGGAAAACCACTGGTTTTCAAAAAGTCATCTTTATATAGGAGACGATGTGTCATAAAACCATATTACGGGTTAGAACTTTGGAAATGGGAATAAAGACTGAGAGAGTCTCTATCAAAATTCATGTTCGGAAGGACATGACCATTACACAGGAGACAAAATGCGATAAAACCACATTCAGAATAAATAACTTAGAGATGGAATTAAAGACTAGAAGAATATTCTTGAAAATAATTGTGATATATTGACAATTGTCAAGGCATTAATGTGCTATACAATTACGTCCAGATCATTGGATGTGTGATTAAGCAATATAAGAATGTGCTTAGAAATCCTTGTTTGGACGTATTTAACCATTATATAGGAGTCAATGTGCCATAAAAGCACATTCAGAATCGAAACCTTGGAGATGGGATTAAAGACTTTGAGAATCTACTTGAAAATCCTTGTTTGGCACTACATGACCATTATATAGGAGTCAATGTGCCATGAAACCACATTCGGAATCAAAACCATGGAGATGGGATTAAAGACTATGAGAATCTACTTGAAAATCCTTGTTTGGCACTACATGACAATTATATAGGAGTCAATGTGCCATGAAACCACATACGGAATCAAAACCTTGGAGATGGGATTAAAGACTATGAGAATCTACTTGAAAATCCTTGTTTGGCACTACATGACAATTATATAGGAGTCAATGTGCCATGAAACCACATACGGAATCAAAACCTTGGAGATGGGATTAAAGACTATGAGAATCTACTTGAAAATCCTTGTTTGGCACTAGATGACATTTATATAGAAGTCAGTGAGAAAAGAAAACACATTCGGAATCAGTACCATGAAATGGGATTAAAGACTATGAGAATCTACATGAAAATCCTTGTTTGGCACTACATAACCATTATATAGGATTCAATGTGCCATGAAACCACATTCAGAATGAGAACCTTGGAGATGGGATTAAAGACTATTAGAATCTACTTGAAAATACTTGTTTGGCCCTACATGACCATTATGTAGGAGTCAATATGCATTGAAACCACATTCAGAATCAGAACCTTGCAGATGGGATTAAAGACTATGAGAACCTACTTGAAAATCCTTGTTTGGCACTACATGACCATTCTATAGGTGTCAGTGTGCCATGAAACCACATTCAGAATCAGAACCTTGGAGATGGGATTAAAGACTTTGAGAATCTACTTGAAAATCCTTGTTTGGCACTACATGACCATTATATAAGAATCAGTGTGCCATAAAACCACATTCGGAATCAGAACCTTGGAGATGGGATTAAAGACTATGTGAATCTACTTGAAAATCCTTGTTTGGGACTACATGACCATTATATAGGAGTCAGTGTGCCATATAACCACATTCAGAATCAGAACCTTGGAGATGGGATTAAAGACTATTAGAATCTACTTCAAAATCCTTGTTTGGCACTAGATGGCAATTATATAGGAGTCAGTGTGTAAAGGAACCACATTCGGAATAAGCACATTGAAATGGGATTAAAGACTATGAGAATCTACTTGAAAATCCTTGTTTGGCACTACATGACCATTATATAGGAGTCAGTGTGCCATAAAACCACATTCAGAATCAGAACCTAGGAGATGGGATTAAACACTATGAGAATCTACTTGAAAATCCTTGTTTGGCACTACATGACAATTATATAGGAGTCAGTGTGTAAAGGAACCACATTCGGAATAAGCACATTGAAATGGGATTAAAGACTATGAGAATCTACTTGAAAATCCTTGTTTGGCACTACATGACCATTATATAGGAGTCAGTGTGCCATAAAACCACATTCAGAATGAGAACCTTGGAGATGGGATTAAAGACTATGAGCATCTACTTGAAATTACTTGTTTGTCACTACATGACCATTATATAGGAGTCAATGCGCCATAAAACCAATTTTAGAATCAGAACCTTGGAGATGGGATTAAAGACTATGAGAATCTACTTAAAAATCCTTGTTTGGCACTACATGACCATTATATAAGAGTCAGTGAGACATAAAACCACATTCAGAATCAGAAACTTGGAGATGGGATTACAGACTATGAGAATCTACTTAAAATCCTTGTTTGGCACTAACTGACCATTATATAGGAGTCAATGTGCCATAAAACCACATTCAGAATCAGAACCATGAAGATGGGATTAAAGACTATGAGAATCTACTTGAAAATCCTTGTTTGGCACTACATGATCATTTTATAGGAGTCAGTGTGAAAAGAAACCACATTCGGAATCAGAACCTTGGACATGGGATTAAAGACTATTAGAATCTACTTGACAATCCTTGTATGGCACTACATGACCAATCTATAGGAGTCAGTGTGCCATGAAACTACATTCAGAATCAGTACCTTGAAATGGGTTTAAAGACTATGAGAATCTACTTGAAATCCTTGTTTGGCACTACACGACCATTATATAGGAGTCAGTGTGCCATAAAACCACATTCAGAATGAGAACCTTGGAGATGGGATTAAAGACTATGAGAATCTACATGAAAATCCTTGTTTGGCACTACATGACCATTATATAGGAGTCAATGTGCCATAAAACCAATTTCAGAATCAGAACCTTGGAGATGGGATTAAAGACTATCAGTATCTACTTCAAAATCCTTGTTTGACATTACATGACCATTATATAGGAGTCAGTGTGCCATAAAACCATATTCAGAATGAGAACCTTGGAGATGGGATTAAAGAATATGAGAATGTACTTGAAAATCCTTGTTTGGCACTACATGACCATTATATAGGAGTCAGTGAGTCATAAAACCATATATATAATCAGAACCTTGGAGATGGGATTAAGGACTATAAGAATCTACTTGAAAATCCTTGTCTGGGACTACATGTCCATTATATAGAAGTCAGTGTGCCATAAAACCACATTCAGAATGAGAACCTTGGAGATGGGATTAAAGAATATGAGAATGTACTTGAAAATCCTTGTTTGGCACTACATGACCATTATATAGGAGTCAGTGAGTCATAAAACCATATATATATAGTCAGAACCTTGGAGATGGGATTAAGGACGATGAGAATCTACTTGAAAATCCTTGTTTGGCACTACATGTCCATTATATAGAAGTCAGTGTGCCATAAAACCACATTCAGAATGAGAACCTTGGAGATGGGATTAAGGACTATGAGTATGTACTTGAAAATCCTTGTTTGGCACTACATGTCCATTATATAGGAGTCAGTGAGTCATAAAACCACATTCAGAATGAGAACCTTGGAGATGGGATTAAAGAATATGAGAATGTACTTGAAAATCCTTGTTTTGGCACTACATGACCATTATATAGGAGTCAATGTGCCATAAAACCACATTCAGAATGAGAACCTTGGAGATGGGATTAAGGACTATGAGAATGTACTTGAAAATCCTTGTTTGGCACTACATGACCATTATATAGGAGTCAATGTGCCATAAAACCACATTCAGAATGAGAACCTGGGAGATGGGATTAAAGAATATGAGAATGTACTTGAAAATCCTTGTTTTGGCACTACATGACCATTATATAGGAGTCAATGTGCCATAAAACCATATTCAGAATGAGAACCTTGGAGATGGGATTAAGGACTATGAGAATCTACTTGAAAATACTTGTTTGGCACTACATGACCATTATATAGGAGTCAATGTGCCATAAAACCACATTCAGAATGAGAACCTTGGAGATGGGATTAAAGACTATGAGAATCTACTTGAAAATCCTTGTTTGGCACTACATGACCATTATATAGGAGTCAATGAGCCATAAAACCACATTCAGAATGAGAACCTTGGAGATGGGATTAAGGACTATGAGAATGTACTTGAAAATCCTTGTTTGGCACTACATGTCCATTATATAGAAGTCAGTGTGACATAAAACCACATTCAGAATCAGAACCTTGGAGATGGGATTAAAGAATATGAGAATGTACTTGAAAATCCTTGTTTGGCACTACATGACCATTATATAGGAGTCAGTGTGTCATAAAACCACATTCAGAATCAGAACCTTGGAGATGGGATTAAAGAATATGAGAATGTACTTGAAAATCCTTGTTTGGCACTACATGACCATTATATAGGAGTCAGTGAGTCATAAAACCATATATAAAATCAGAACCTTGGAGATGGGATTAAGGACTATGAGAATCTACTTGAAAATCCTTGTTTGGCACTACATGTCCATTATATAGAAGTCAGTGTGCCATAAAACCACATTCAGAATGAGAACCTTGGAGATGGGATTAAAGAATATGAGAATGTACTTGAAAATCCTTGTTTGGCACTACATGACCATTATATAGGAGTCAGTGAGTCATAAAACCATATATATATAGTCAGAACCTTGGAGATGGGATTAAGGACGATGAGAATCTACTTGAAAATCCTTGTTTGGCACTACATGTCCATTATATAGAAGTCAGTGTGCCATAAAACCACATTCAGAATGAGAACCTTGGAGATGGGATTAAGGACTATGAGTATGTACTTGAAAATCCTTGTTTGGCACTACATGTCCATTATATAGGAGTCAGTGAGTCATAAAACCACATTCAGAATGAGAACCTTGGAGATGGGATTAAAGAATATGAGAATGTACTTGAAAATCCTTGTTTTGGCACTACATGACCATTATATAGGAGTCAATGTGCCATAAAACCACATTCAGAATGAGAACCTTGGAGATGGGATTAAGGACTATGAGAATGTACTTGAAAATCCTTGTTTGGCACTACATGACCATTATATAGGAGTCAATGTGCCATAAAACCACATTCAGAATGAGAACCTGGGAGATGGGATTAAAGAATATGAGAATGTACTTGAAAATCCTTGTTTTGGCACTACATGACCATTATATAGGAGTCAATGTGCCATAAAACCATATTCAGAATGAGAACCTTGGAGATGGGATTAAGGACTATGAGAATCTACTTGAAAATACTTGTTTGGCACTACATGACCATTATATAGGAGTCAATGTGCCATAAAACCACATTCAGAATGAGAACCTTGGAGATGGGATTAAAGACTATGAGAATCTACTTGAAAATCCTTGTTTGGCACTACATGACCATTATATAGGAGTCAATGAGCCATAAAACCACATTCAGAATGAGAACCTTGGAGATGGGATTAAGGACTATGAGAATGTACTTGAAAATCCTTGTTTGGCACTACATGTCCATTATATAGAAGTCAGTGTGACATAAAACCACATTCAGAATCAGAACCTTGGAGATGGGATTAAAGAATATGAGAATGTACTTGAAAATCCTTGTTTGGCACTACATGACCATTATATAGGAGTCAGTGTGTCATAAAACCACATTCAGAATCAGAACCTTGGAGATGGGATTAAAGAATATGAGAATGTACTTGAAAATCCTTGTTTGGCACTACATGACCATTATATAGGAGTCAGTGAGTCATAAAACCATATATAAAATCAGAACCTTGGAGATGGGATTAAGGACTATGAGAATCTACTTGAAAATCCTTGTTTGGCACTACATGTCCATTATATAGGAGTCAGTGTGCCATAAAACCACATTCAGAATGAGAACCTGGGAGATGGGATTAAGGACTATGAGAATCTACTTGAAAATCCTTGTTTGGCACTACATGACCATTATATAGGAGTCAATGTGCCATAAAACCACATTCAGAATGAGAACCTTGGAGATGGGATTAAGGACTATGAGAATCTACTTGAAAATCCTTGTTTGGCACTACATGACTATTATATAGGAGTCAATGTGCCATAAAACCACATTCAGAATGAGAACCTTGGAGATGGGATTAAGGACTATGAGAATGTACTTGAAAATCCTTGTTTGGCACTACATGTCCATTATATAGAAGTCAGTGTGTCATAAAACCACATTCAGAATCAGAACCTTGGAGATGGGATTAAAGAATATGAGAATGTACTTGAAAATCCTTGTTTGGCACTACATGACCATTATATAGGAGTCAGTGTGTCATAAAACCACATTCAGAATCAGAACCTTGGAGATGGAATTAAAGAATATGAGAATGTACTTGAAAAACCTTATTTGGCACTACATGACCATTATATAGGAGTCAATGTGCCATAAAACCACATTCAGAATGAGAACCTGGGAGATGGGATTAAAGAATATGAGAATGTACTTGAAAATCCTTGTTTGGCACTACATGACCATTATATAGGAGTCAGTGAGTCATAAAACCATATGTATAATCAGAACCTTGGAGATGGGATTAAGGACTATGAGAATCTACTTGAAAATCCTTGTTTGGCACTACATGACCATTATATAGGAGTCAGTGAGTCATAAAACCATATATATAATCAGAACCTTGGAGATGGGATTAAGGACTATGAGAATATACTTGAAAATCCTTGTTTGGCACTACATGTCCATTATATAGGAGTCAATGTGCCATAAAAACACATTCAGAATGAGAACCTGGGAGATGGGATTAAGGAAGATGAGAATCTACTTGAAAATCCTTGTTTGGCACTACATGACCATTATATAGGAGTCAATGTGCCATAAAACCACATTCAGAATGAGAACCTGGGAGATGGGATTAAAGAATATGAGAATGTACTTGAAAATCCTTGTTTGGCACTACAGGACCATTATATAGGAGTCAATGTGCCATAAAACCATATTCAGAATGAGAACCTTGGAGATGGGATTAAGGACTATGAGAATCTACTTGAAAATACTTGTTTGGCACTACATGACCATTATATAGGAGTCAATGTGCCATAAAACCACATTCAGAATGAGAACCTTGGAGATGGGATTAAAGACTATGAGAATCTACTTGAAAATCCTTGTTTGGCACTACATGACCATTATATAGGAGTCAATGAGCCATAAAACCACATTCAAAATGAGAACCTGGGAGATGGGATTAAGGACTATGAGAATCTACTTGAAAATCCTTGTTTGGCACTACATGACCATTATATAGGAGTCAATGTGCCATAAAACCACATTCAGAATGAGAACCTTGGAGATAGGATTAAGGACTATGAGAATCTACTTGAAAATCCTTGTTTGGCACTACATGTCCATTATATAGAAGTCAGTGTGCCATAAAACCACATTCAGAATGAGAACCTGGGAGATGGGATTAAAGAATATGAGAATGTACTTGAAAATCCTTGTTTGGCACTACATGACCATTATATAGGAGTCAGTGAGTCATAAAACCATATGTATAATCAGAACCTTGGAGATGGGATTAAGGACTATGAGAATCTACTTGAAAATCCTTGTTTGGCACTACATGACCATTATATAGGAGTCAGTGAGTCATAAAACCATATATATAATCAGAAACTTGGAGATGGGATTAAGGACTATGAGAATCTACTTGAAAATCCTTGTTTGGCACTACATGACCATTCTATAGGAGTCAGTGTGCCATGAAACTACATTCAGAATCAGTACCTTGAAATGGGTTTAAAGACTATGAGAATCTACATGAAATCCTTGTTTGGCACTACATGACCATTATATAGGAGTCAATGGGCCATAAAACCACATTCAGAATGAGAACCTTAGACATGGGATTAAAGACTATGAGAATGTACTTGAAAATCCTTGTTTGGCACTACATGTCCATTATATAGGAGTCAGTGTGCCATAAAACCACATTCAGAATGAGAACCTTGGAGATGGGATTAAAGACTATGAGAATCTACTTGAAAATCCTTGTTTGGCACTACATGACCATTATATAGAAGTCAGTGTGCCATAAAACCACATTCAGAATGAGAACCTTGGAGATGGGATTAAAGAATATGAGTATGTACTTGAAAATCCTTGTTTGGCACTACATGACCATTATATAGGAGTCAGTGAGTCATAAAACCATATGTATAATCAGAACCTTGGAGATGGGATTAAGGACTATGAGAATCCACTTGAAAATCCTTGTTTGGCACTACATGACCATTATATAGGAGTCAGTGAGTCATAAAACCATATATATAATCAGAAACTTGGAGATGGGATTAAGGACTATGAGAATCTACTTGAAAAACCTTGTTTGGCACTACAGGACCATTCTATAGGAGTCAGTGTGCCATGAAACTACATTCAGAATCAGTACCTTGAAATGGGTTTAAAGACTATGAGAATCTACATGAAATCATTGTTTGGCACTACATGACCATTATATAGGAGTCAATGTGCCATAAAACCAATTTCAGAATCAGAACCTTGGAGATGGGATTAAAGACTATGAGAATGTACTTGAAAATCCTTCTTTGGCACTACATGACCATTATATAGGAGTCAATGTGCCATAAAACCACATTCAGAATCAGAACCTTCGAGATTGGATTAAAGACTATGAGAATCTGCTTGAAAATCCTTGTTTGGCACTACATGACAATTATATAGGAGTCAGTGTGCCATAAAACCACATTAAGAATGAGAACCTGGGAGATGGGATTAAAGAATATGAGAATGTCCTTGAAAATCCTTGTTTGGCACTACATGAGCATTATATAGGAGTCAGTTAGTCATAAAACCACATTGAGAATGAGAACCTGGGAGATGAGATTAAAGAATATGAGAATGTACTTGAAAATCCTTGTTTGGCACTACATGACCATTATATAGAAGTCAGTGTGCCATAAAACCACATTCAGAATGAGAACCTGGGAGATGGCATTAAGGAATATGAGAATGTACTTGAAAATCCTTGTTTGGCACTACATGACCATTATATAGGAGTCAGTGTGCCATAAAACCACATTCAGAATGAGAACCTTGGAGATGGGATTAAAGACTATGAGAATCTACTTAAAAATCCTTGTTTGGCACTACATGACCATTATATATGAGTCAGTGTGCCATAAAACTACATTGAGAATGAGAACCTGGGAGATGAGATTAAAGAATATGAGAACGTACTTGAAAATCCTTGTTTGGCACTACATGACCATTATATAGAAGTCAGTGTGCCATAAAACCACATTCAGAATGAGAACCTTGGAGATGGGATTAAAGAATATGAGAATGTACTTGAAAATCCTTGTTTGGCACTACATATCCATTATATAGAAGTCAGTGTGCCATAAAATCACATTCAGAATGAGAAACTTGGAGATCGGATTAAAGACTATGAGAATGTACTTGAAAATACTTCATTGGCACTACATGACCATTATATAGGAGTCAGTGAGTCATAAAACCATATATATATAATCAGAACCTTGGAGATGGGATTAAGGACTATAAGAATCTACTAGAAAATACTTGTTTGGCACTACATATCCATTATATAGAAGTCAGTGTGCCATAAAACCTCATTCAGAATGAGAACCTTGGAGATGGGATTAAAGACTATGAGAATGTACTTGAAAATCCTTGTTTGGCACTACATGACCATTATATAGGAGTCAGTGAATCATAAAACCATATATATAATCAGAACCTTGGAGATGGGATTAAGGACGATGAGAATCTACTTGAAAATCCTTGTTTGACACTACATGTCCATTATATAGAAGTCAGTGTGCCATAAAACCACATTCAGAATCAGAACCTTGGAGATGGGATTAAAGACTATGAGAATGTACTTCAAAATCCTTGTTTGTCACTACATGACCATTATGTAGGAGTCAGTGTGCCATAAAACCACATTCAGAATCAGAACCTTGGAGATGGGATTAACGACTATGAGAATGTACTTCAAAATCCTTGTTTGTCACTACATGACCATTATATAGGAGTCAGTGTGCCATAAAACCACATTCAGAATGAGAACCTTTGAGATGGGATTAAAGACTATGAGAATCTACTTGAAAATCCTTGTTTGGCACTACATGAGCATTATATAGTAGTCTGTGTGCCATAAAACCACATTCAGAATGAGAACCTTGGAGATGGGATTAAAGACTATTAGAATCTACTTGAAAATCCTTATTTGGCACTACATGACCATTATATAGGAGTCAGTGTCCCATAAAACCACATTCAGAATGAGAACCTTGGAGATGGGATTAAAGACTATGAGAATCTACTTGAAAATCCTTATTTGGCACTACATGTCCATTATATAGGTGTCAGTGTGCCATAAAACCACATTCAGAATCAGAACCTTGGAGATGTGATTAAAGACTATGATGTGGCACCCTGCATTTTTAGAAAGAGTAAAAAGAGATATTCATATAAATATGATTTAATTTTTATTCGGTTTATTAACCATTTGTTAATTATTTAGAAACGAAGAATAATTGAGTTTTGAGAATAATTCTCTAACTGTATTTAGGCGATCCAAAGAGAAGAAGAAAAAAAAAAATAATAAAAAGAAAGAGAAAGAGGAATAGATAAAACAAAACCCGGTCATAAGTAAAACTAAGACAAGACAGGTATCAAAATATATCAGGTCAAATTACCTGACCGAAATCCAGGGAAATAGAAATTGTTATATTTGGTTGAAGAAATAGAGTTTGGAGATAATAAAATAAAACAATAGGAAGAGGAAAGACAGAAACATAATACGAAACCAGGTCGTAAGCGAAAACACACACGTACGACCAGCACCTAACAAGTGTCAAAATTATCAGGTCAAGCACTTGAACTAATTCCATGTCCGCGTAGGATGGAAGTTGTTAAGGTTGGCTGAAACAATAAAGATTTTTTAGAACAATGGAAACGAAATTTTAATCGGAGGAAAGGTGTTTTTTTTTTGTGTTGAGGTGGCGACCGGTGGAACTGTATACAGATTCTGACCTGTTAAAAATTGGAACCCCACGATGATGAAGTGGAGACATTTTCAATTCAGATAATTAAGATTTTTGACTATCAGGTCTGACCAAAAACAAAGAAGGAAAGAAAACGATTGTCTCGGCTCACAGATAGCGCCAATATTCTTTCCTGAAGTCACATCTAATTAGCGGCAGGCTGTTTTGACAGAACCCAGGTGAGAAAAAGCCAAGATTATCATTTTTCGTACGTGTGAAAAAGGCCAAATTAGATTTTGTTTTTTTTTAGAACAAGAACGATGTAAGCCACGCCCGATTGGAGACGGGAGGCGTCCCACCACAGTCTCATTAGCCGAAAGCGGTCACGTGATATGCGGAAAGAGGAGGGAGAATGCTCGATCAAGAACCATTGGTCGAAAACGGTCACCTGACATACGAGAGACCGGGAGAGATGGGTATGCGTCTTCCCCCCAGAGGCACTGTGAGGAAGTAGGGGTGAAAATAATAGCGATAATGGGAAATCAGAACTAATGCGACTTTTGGGATTATAGAGAGAGCCCTGACGCCGACAGACCCACCCCGGTTTGCTGCGGCGTCAATAAAAGCAGGACCCCAATCGACAAAAAAATGAGTTCAGCCCCGGACGGCAGCGAGAAGAGATCACCTCGGACGACGGAGGGTTGCGGCTGGGTTGCGGCAAGAAATCCTTCCAGCCCAAGTCGAAAACAAGAAATCCTTCCAGCCCAAGTCGAAAACAAGAAATCCTTCCAGCCCAAGTCGAAAACAAGAAATCCTTCCGGCCCAAGTCAAAGACAAGAGAAGTTCTATCTAAGTCGACGAAGAAGAAGATTACTCGAAAGCCGCGGAGAAGTTTCAGCCAAGTCGAAGACAAGGCCAAAGAGTTACTGGACGGAAGAAGAAGAAGAAGTTAAAATCAAGCCCAGCCGAGAACAGAATTCGACCCAACCAGATCGAAGTGAAGAAATACAACTCAAGTCGAAGAGAAGAATCAACTGCGAATGATTGATAGAAATTAGCCCCAGTGTCGAACTAAACCACACTCCGACATACACAATTCTAGGGGGTAGACAATTCGAAATCGTTAAGTTGTATGATAGAAGCTTGGTGCCATAGTCCACAGAGCGGGTCGGGAATGAGAACAATTTTTCTTTATGTAACGGACATTAGATATAAAACACAGCGTGGGTAGACAGACCGGAGATCAGTACAGTTGCTTTAGCAACCAGGTATTGGAAGCGGGTTGGGAAAGGCGAGGCTGGTGATCATCTAACCAAGAGGTTGGAGCGGCACGCTTGGAACCAGGAGGAGCGACCAGGAGGAGCGACGTCACAGTTGGCGCCGTAACCAAAGGATTCGACCCTGGGCCAGGTGTGTACCCGTCACAATTGGTGCCGTGACCAGGATTCGACCCTGGGCCAGGTGTGTACCCGTCACAATGAGAATCAACTTGAAAATCCTTATTTGGCACTACATGTCCATTATATAGGAGTCAGTTTGCCATAAAAGCACATTCAGAATCAGAACCTTGGAGATGGGATTAAAGACTATGAGAATGTACTTCAAAATCCTTGTTTGTCACTACATGACCATTATATAGGAGTCAGTGTGCCATAAAACCACATTCAGAATCAGAACCTTGGAGATGGGATTAAAGACTATGAGAATGTACTTCAAAATCCTTGTTTGTCGCTACATGACCATTATATAGGAGTCAGTGTGCCATAAAACCACATTCAGAATGAGAACCTTGGAGATGGGATTAAAGACTATGAGAATCTACTTGAAAATCCTTATTTGGCACTACATGTCCATTATATAGGTGTCAGTTTGCCATAAAACCACATTCAGAATGAGAACCTTGGAGATGGGATTAAAGACTATGAGAATGTACTTCAAAATCCTTGTTTGTCACTACATGACCATTATATAGGAGTCAGTGTGCCATAAAACCACATACAGAATGAGAACCTTTGAGATGGGTTTAAAGACTATGAGAATCTACTTGAAAATCCTTGTTTGTCACTACATGAGCATTATATAATAGTCTGTGTGCCATAAAACCACATTCAGAATGAGAACCTTGGAGATGGGATTAAAGACTATGAGAATGTACTTCAAAATCCTTGTTTGTCACTACATGACCACTATATAGGAGTCAGTGTGCCATAAAACCACATTCAGAATGAGAACCTTGGAGATGGGATTAAAGACTATGAGAATCTACTTGAAAATCCTTATTTGGCACTACATGACCATTATATAGGTGTCAGTGTGCCATAAAACTACATTCAGAATCAGAACCTTGGAGATGTGATTAAAGACTATGAGAATCTCCTTGAAAATCCTTATTTGGCACTACATGACCATTATATAGGATTCAGTGTGCCATAAAACCACATTCAGAATCAGAACCTTGGAGATGGGATTAAAGACTATGAGAATGTACTTCAAAATCCTTGTTTGTCGCTACATGACCATTATATAGGAGTCAGTGTGCCATAAAACCACATTCAGAATCAGAACCTTGGAGATGGGATTAAAGACTATGAGAATCTACTTGAAAATCCTTGTTTGTCACTACATGTCCATTATATAGGTGTCAGTGTGCCATAAAACCACATTCAGAATCAGAACCTTGGAGATGGGATTAAAGACTATGAGAATGTACTTCAAAATCCTTGTTTGTCACTACATGACCATTATATAGGAGTCAGTGTGCCATAAAACCACATTCAGAATCAGAACCTTGGAGATGGGATTAAAGACTATGAGAATGTACTTCAAAATCCTTGTTTGTTACTACATGACAATTATATAGGAGTCAGTGTGCCATAAAACCACATTCAGAATCAGAACCTTGGAGATGGGATTAAAGACTATGAGAATGTACTTCAAAATCCTTGTATGTCGCTACATGACCATTATATAGGAGTCAGTGTGCCATAAAACCACATTCAGAATCAGAACCTTGGAGATGGGATTAAAGACTATGAGAATGTACTTCAAAATCCTTATTTGGCACTACATGTCCATTATATAGGTGTCAGTGTGCCATAAAACCACATTCACAATCAGAACCTTGGAGATGGGATTAAAGACTATGAGAATGTACTTCAAAATCCTTGTTTGTCACTACATGACCACTATATAGGAGTCAGTGTGCCATAAAACCACATTCAGAATGAGAACCTTGGAGATGGGATTAAAGACTATGAGAATCTACTTGAAAATCCTTATTTGGCACTACATGACCATTATATAGGTGTCAGTGTGCCATAAAACCACATTCAGAATCAGAACCTTGGAGATGGGATTAAAGACTATGAGAATCTACTTGAAAATCCTTGTTTGTCCCTACATGTCCATTATATAGGTGTCAGTGTGCCATAAAACCACATTCAGAATCAGAACCTTGGAGATGGGATTAAAGACTATGAGAATGTACTTCAAAATCCTTGTTTGTCGCTACATGACCATTATATAGGAGTCAGTGTGCCATAAAACCACATTCAGAATCAGAACCTTGGAGATGGGATTAAAGACTATGAGAATCTACTTGAAAATCCTTGTTTGTCACTACATGTCCATTATATAGGTGTCAGTGTGCCATAAAACCACATTCAGAATCAGAACCTTGGAGATGGGATTAAAGACTATGAGAATGTACTTCAAAATCCTTGTTTGTCACTACATGACCATTATATAGGAGTCAGTGTGCCATAAAACCACATTCAGAATCAGAACCTTGGAGATGGGATTAAAGACTATGAGAATGTACTTCAAAATCCTTATTTGGCACTACATGACCATTATATAGGATTCAGTGTGCCATAAAACCACATTCAGAATCAGAACCTTGGAGATGGGATTAAAGACTATGAGAATGTACTTCAAAATCCTTATTTGGCACTACATGACCATTATATAGGATTCAGTGTGCCAAAAAACCACATTCAGAATCAGAACCTTGGAGATGGGATTAAAGACTATGAGAATCTACTTCAAAATCCTTATTTGGCACTACATGTCCATTATATAGGTGTCAGTGTGCCATAAAACCACATTCAGAATCAGAACCTTGGAGATGGGATTAAAGACTATGAGAATGTACTTCAAAATCCTTGTTTGTCACTACATGACCATTATATAGGAGTCAGTGTGCCATAAAACCACATTCAGAATGAGAACCTTGGAGATGGGATTAAAGACTATGAGAATCTACTTGAAAATCCTTATTTGGCACTACATGACCATTATATAGGTGTCAGTGTGCCATAAAACCACATTCAGAATCAGAACCTTGGAGATGTGATTAAAGACTATGAGAATCTCCTTGAAAATCCTTATTTGGCACTACATGACCATTATATAGGATTCAGTGTGCCATAAAACCACATTCAGAATCAGAACCTTGGAGATGGGATTAAAGACTATGAGAATCTACTTCAAAATCCTTGTTTGTCACTACATGTCCATTATATAGGTGTCAGTGTGCCATAAAACCACATTCAGAATCAGAACCTTGGAGATGGGATTAAAGACTATGAGAATGTACTTCAAAATCCTTATTTGGCACTACATGACCATTATATAGGATTCAGTGTGCCATAAAACCACATTCAGAATCAGAACCTTGGAGATGGGATTAAAGACTATGAGAATCTACTTCAAAATCCTTATTTGGCACTACATGTCCATTATATAGGTGTCAGTGTGCCATAAAACCACATTCAGAATCAGAACCTTTGAGATGGGATTAAAGACTATGAGAATGTACTTGAAAATCCTTATTTGGCACTACATGTCCATTATATAGGTGTCAGTGTGCCATCAAAGCACATTCAGATTCAGAACCTTGGAGATGGGATTAAAGACTATGAGAATGTACTTCAAAATCCTTGTTTGTCACTACATGACCATTATATAGGAGTCAGTGTGCCATAAAACCACATTCAGAATGAGAACCTTTGAGATGGGATTAAAGACTATGAGAATCTACTTGAAAATCCTTGTTTGTCACTACATGACCATTATATAGGAGTCAGTGTGCCATCAAAGCACATTCAGAATGAGAACCTTGGAGATGGGATTAAAGACTATGAGAATCTACTTGAAAATCCTTGTTTGGCACTACTTGACCATTATATAGCAGTAAGTGTGCCATTAAACCACATTCAGAATCAAAACCTTGGAGATGTGTTTAAAGACTATGAGAATCTACTTGAAAATCCTTGTTTGGCACTATATCATCCACATGAATTACTTAGTTTGGCTATTAAACTTACTTTTGGTCCTGTTATTATATCAATGATAAATGCAATATCTGCAGATCTTCCTTTTTTCGAACCAAAATAGTTTTCTGATCGTCCTGTCAATAATTCAACCAGGTATAGCCGGCCAACTGGTTTATTTTATTTCACATTCTTCAAGGTAGCTCAGTGAATTTTAACATAATTAGTTTAAATTAATTTAATTAATTAGCTACTTTAACAAAATTTCTCAATCAACACACACGCACACACCTGATTATTGTCAGTTACGAATCTTCAAATTTAGTTACTGTGAAACAATCTTTTATTTATTTCTTTGACATCGAACTTATGGACCACAAAATCTTGCTGCAAGGAACGTTCGTCAATGAGCTAATCATTTCGAAATAGAAATATATTTTTTTACTTTCTTTTCATAATGTCGGGTATTTGTAAAATCTATTACGTCTTGTAATATTCTCACAATGCTAACGTAGCGATTTTCCAAGCTAGCTTATATGTGACACAAGGCCGAAAGTATGGGGCACCCAGTGTGGATCGAACTCACTACTCATTCGTAACTGTGCTATCGAGGCAAGCTTTCTAACCAT
>OZ010614.1:1172064-1237064 GCA_963932145.1 Acanthosepion lycidas | reverse complement strand
CGTGTCAACTGATCAGGGCGTTTGTTGAAGAGCTGCAAAATAATTGTTTTCTGAAATAGCATATTCGATCTTTGCACTTGCTATTGTAATTCTATATCCACGGGTTTCAAATCTAGTAATTTAACTAACAGCGAATCGAAAATGTTCGGAAAAGATTTTCCAGAAAAGATCCTCAAAGCAAAGCTACATTGAACGCAGAATTCGCAAATTTTATATGGGGATCTGTCTTAGGGAAAGCGTAACGTTGGACGACCCAAGAATCGCTTCAAGGACCAGTATAAAATGTCCATGATGTAATTTTCTATTGTCAACTGGGATACGGTTGCCTGGGATCGAGTCCGGTGGAGAGCTGCTGTTTTCGTGGGAGTGAAGAGCTATGAAGAGAATAAAGTCCAGCGCAGCGTAGAGGGTAAACAAAGAAGCAAATGCTCTATGGTGGGTGACTCTACAATATTCTACTTCTGTGATTGTTTTCATAAACCACGTTGATCGTACATTGGTTGTTTTAGCCATGAGCGGCGCTGTCTTTAAAGATTTTCCGTCACCATCGACGAAAAAGACCATGTAACTGAATCCTTTTATTTAACACTAAAGATCACCTAATACAAGGCTCGAAAATAACTCAAGGTAGATAGTTACCGTTAACATGGTTACGATGAATATGATGAATGATAGAAAAGAGGTGATGGTAGGAAATGAAGATGAGGAAGAAAGATTGGTCAAGTTTTCTGTTTTCAAGAGAGTAACAATGCAGAAGTTTGTTCCACAACCCAGCAATTCTTGCAAAAAATGTCTGGATGGAATTTTCTCTGTAAATTTGGAAAACGGAGAAAATGGTGGTGATTTGCATTGCATGTTCTAGCTGTAAAAGTTTGAACTAGTGGGTCGTCCTGGCTGTGAAAATAACCTAGATCTGGCAGCAAGGTCTCTGATAGGGAGGTTTTGAGGAGCGTAGAACCGCCTTGATTTTACTGTTGCTCCTAGGTCCACGCTGACCCAGAGTGGTAGCACCTGTTAGAGTCCCAGCTATGCGCAAATAGTGAACCCCCTAAATTGGGGTCAAAACACTATGAAAGTATAAAAATACATTTTTGTTGTAATACTAGCAATACATTATCATAGTAAAAAAAATTACCAGTAATACATTTCTTTGGTAATTATCAAATCTCCGAAAAAAATTAAGTTTCGGCATTAATGACCCATAAGGAGTTGATGTGCCGTTAAAAAAAAACAAACAAATCTTATGAGTTCTGGAGAATCATTATCAAGATTCTTTACAATAAATCATCAAATGTATATGATTATTAATACCTAGAAAGTTATTTAATTTTCAATAGAAAAATGTTATGATCTTTATAGTGAATGTTACCGCAAACTCCATGTTTGAACCCCAAAGCCATCCTTAACATACACTCCCGCCTTTCATGGAACAAAAACTTTGTAACCTTTCTATGCTGGATCGTGATTTTCACACTCCTCAAAAACCTTGACTATACGAAGGCTACTGATTCAGATGAAATTCCAGCTTGGAAACCACACATTCTAATGACAATTCAGAGTCATTTCTTTCGAAAGAAGAATCAGCAAAATTATTTGTCCTGATCTGTCATCTCGGTTTCAGTCACTTTCTCATAGCTATAAGGTTGACTCCCTCTGCCTTTTCTACAAATACCTTCATGGTAATTGTTCGGTTGAGCTCTTCACTGTGGTGCCTAGATTCTTTGAATTTAAGCGCAAAACTAGACTGGCGTCAAGATCTCACCAATTTTCAGTTGAGTCCGTTGGATGTAATCGTAAATTCTATGCTAGCAGTTTCTTTTCTCAAACTTCTCGCTTACAGAAATCTTTTCCGGCTACCTGCTTAACCGTAATCTTCAAAAGTCTAAATGCAATGTCAATCGCTACCTAGTGTCCTCCTGTTTACTTTTTCCTCTTCTCGCTCACTATTAATGTTTCTGTTCCTAATTCTTCCACACCGAGTAACCCCCTTGCGTCTTAGTGGCTTTACCGCCTTGCTTGTGGAACTCCCTTTCGACTCCATACTTTCCATTCAACTTTAATCTCCAAAAATTTAAATGTAATGTCTATCGTCTCCAAAAATTTAAATGTACTGTCCTCCTGAATACTATTTTCTCTTCCCGCTCATTATTAATGTTACTTTCCTTAATTCTTCCACACCCAGTAAACCTATGGCTTTACTGACTTGCACGGGGGATCTTGATAAAAAAAAATAATATTGTGTTTTCATTCTGTATCTTCTATCAACACGGTATTATCTATGTATCTTGTGTTGTTTACATTGCATTTGCTATTAATAAATCCTGGCAGACGTCCTCATAGGAGAAATTCGCTATATAGGGTAAATAAATCAATGTATCCTTGTGTGTATTTGTTCGATTCTATCCGTATGTAGACCGTTGGTTTTTAGTAAATATTTCGGACTATCTTAATATCTTTCTTGAATAAATAAAGTTTTCCTAATAAAATAGATCTTTGTGTCAAATGCTTTTACATAGTCTATGGAACTTCGGTAGATTTCGCTATGAAACGTAGATATATGAATGTGCCATACAATGTTTATAATATTCCGCCTCAAATTTGCAGACAACAATTGTCACGGTTACATTTTTTTTTCTGCATTATTATCTGTTGATTTCCCACCTAACACGTCAAAATAGCAGGAGTTCTTCGCCGTCCTAATTACATAGTCGAGTCTTTTATAATTCAAGTGAAGACGTTGATTATTTTATTGATTCGGGAAGTGGACAAGAGAAGGCGTGATGTAGCCCTGGTTTATTCGTATCTTTTAATCAACATTTACCCATGGGGCCATAGTTCCTCGTCGTATGAATAAGCTAAATCGGCGACACACCCTTCCGCTTTTAATACTTTCATCTCCAGCGATGAAATAAATGACGTCGGATGTCTTGCTACTCTATAGCCACACATCTGAAGTATCAAAAGCCGCCAATTACTCACGAACATCACACGACAGAGATTTGAATTGCGTGAGTAATGATGCGGCAGATATTGTTGTTAGGTGATGCTCCTTACAAAAAAAAAAATCTTTTAACTTCAGGTGAGTGGCTTTCTGCCAAGAGATATGTTTGCGTTTTGGAGTAATAAAAGTTGAAACTGTTGTTATTTAAAAAGAAATCTTTCTCCCGATCTCTCTCTCTCTCATTCTCTCTCTTTCTCTCTCTCTCTCTCTCTCTCTCTCTCTCTGTGCGGGCGGATGTGTGTGTGAGTGAATGAGTAAATAATACATCCATAATGAAAAATTGTTCCATGGCATATCGACTCCTCTATAATGGTCATGTAATGCTAAACAAGAATCTCAACTGATCTGACGTGCTATAACACACATCTACAGAGAAGTATCTGGTTAGCAAAGTATTCTCTGTAGCTGAGCGGTATAACACGTCAGATCAATTGACGGTTCTGTATAAGATGCAGGTTCGATTCCTGTCGGAGAAAGCCTATTTTCTACGAAATTTCTCGAACATTCAGGCCGATAAGTTTAATTACTACTGTTGATTTAAAAAATAGCATTTACTTAAATAAATTGTATCTATTAAAAAATAACGTATAAACAGAAATATATATATATATATATATATATATATATATATATATATATATATATATATATATATATATATTAAAAGAAAAACAGACCACTTTAAGGTACCATTATAATAATTTATTTCACCAGAGTCCTTTTAAAGGACGCCGGATCATCAGGTAGCACTTCATTTTTGGAAGTGCTATCTGATGATCCGGCGTCCTTTAAAAGGACTCTGGTGAAATAAATTATTATAATGGTACCTTAAAGTGGTCTGTTTTTCTTTTAAGTATTAGCTCTGGATTTACATTGAGCTCTCAGGATTTCATCTTCCTTGGGATTACTCATACGGATTACCAAGTTCTTCATAACTCATATATATATATATATATATATATATATATATATATATATATATATATATATATAATGAGAGATGGATATATGGGATAAGGTTATATAAATTTTTATATATCAAAAATGGCTTTTAAAGATATATGACAAAGTTATGCGACGTGTTTTATCCGTTATAACTCCACTGGAATGGGTTTGTTGAATTTTTGAAAGAAAAATATTTAAAAAATTCTTTCAAAAATTTTAAAACTCGACAAACCCAGTCCGATGAAGTCCTAACGGATGAAACATGCGACATAAAACGTTTTACCAATTTGACATACATCTTTTCTTTCAAATACATACATACATACATATATATATATATATATATATATATATATATATATATATATATATATATATATATATATATAAAAGGGAACATTGAAGTCAACAGTCAGAATGTTGACTTCAATGTTCACATTTATATTTATATTTACATACGCTCTATCTGTGATATATATAGGTAGAACTAAATTTATTGGACAGAGTAAGAATATAATCTAAAAGGCTCAAACACTAATATTCCATGGTTATAATTTATTACATTGGAATCGTAATCACGATCCAATTCATCAGACCCACAAATTCTGATCAATTGGATCGTGATTACGATTCCAATGTAATAAATTATAACTATGGAATATTAGTATTTGAGCCTTTTATATTATGTATATATATATATATATATATATATATATATATATATATATATATATAGAGAGAGAGAGAGAGAGAGAGAGAGAGAGTGTGTGTGTGTGTGTGTGTGTGTGTTGGAGGAGGAAGGTAGAGGAAGGGAGCGAAATAAAGTTCAGTCCGTCGTCCCACTTACTCATTAACGGCATGAATGTATATTAATGCCTTTTCCGAAGGTATTAGTACAGAATTTGAACTGACAACGCCAATTCTATTTGCCTCACTGATATCCGTAACATAACGGAATCTCATCGATCTGTTTTCCTTATTTTAAAACTTATATTTATGTTTAATACTATTTTTTTCCTTTCAAATGTCCGTCCTTTTATTCTTGTAGATTATAGTTTTCTTCCCATAGTTGACCTTATCCATTTTCATGGTGGAAGTGTAACGTCAACAAATATTAGAGAGACTTAATAGGAAAAAGCCGAAGCATATCTTTGCTGTGAGTGACATTCATTGGTTTCATCTCCTCATAGTGTTTCTGTCAATGTCAGTCCGTTTGTCTTCGCCGCTCTGCAAAGGAGATTGCTTAGTTTTGATCTGCCCACCTCCGCTCGTCCTCTTTCCATTGTGACTTCCCGTTTCCTTCGTTCAAACAAACGAGGGACTGGTCTTTGATCTTGGCCAGTGGGATCGTTCTGGACGGCAGCTGGCAGACAAAAGCAAAACTGAAACTCGGCACAAAACATTTTACTCTTTGTGGAAAATGTCTGCTACCCGACTAGAGTAGATTAGCCCCACTCCCAACTCCGCCATTGATATTGGTCATTTCTTTTACTAAATAAGAGAAGGCTCACGAGCCACCCAATATAGTGGGTTAATTTTTAAAAGGTAAATAGATGAGGCGTGTATTTTGAATGAAAGAGAAGTTGGCAGTAAGTGGAAATTATGAAGGTAACTTTCAATTGACCTTTGACTTGAAGAGTTTAAGACATTAATGTTCAGAAAAGTATACCAGAGGGATTCTAGAGAGGAGCAATTCTTCGAAAATGTTCTTCTTACATTTGGAATATGGATGAAATAATGGTCATTCGATTCTTTGTAAGTAGCATGACGATGCCTAGCTGTAAATCTTTGAACTGTTGGAACCAAAGAATGGAGTTCACCTGAGATATTTGCCATGGAAATAGCGATGGGTTTGAAACGTTGTGTTGATGGGAACAGGGCTGCAGGATGGAAACCCTTTATTCTACATTCAAAATCATCACTTGATGTCTTCCTCCATATGATAGCGTAAACGAATTTAAAATCAATCGTGTTTGGAACTGAGCATCACCAGCTCAACTATGGCAGCAATACTGCATTTTTTGTCTAATCTGACTATTATGAAGATAAAAAGCATGACAGAAGTACTATTTACAGCGTTCGAACAATTGTATTCATTTCTATTGTTATATTCACAGCGTTTCAGCCATCGTACGCTCTGGCCTTCTTCAGGTGATACATGCTGTAATTTTTTCTAGTTCCACATGCTTTTCTGGATATCTCAGTTTCAGTCAATTCCCTTAGTAACTCATCTCTCTGGGGTGTTTTTTTTTTTCGCCTCTACAGTGGCCAGGAATTGAACTCACAGTTCTTTAGGTCAAGTCACTGGATTACTTCAATCAAGAATTAGTACTGTAGAGAATTATAAGATACACGTCCTTCTGATGAGCCTGTTATTGGCTGTCATAAGTCAGTCTGTTTGAGAAGGTACATTTACGTCAGATATCTGATTAATAAATGTCTGGCTCTGATACTCGGACAGTTGGCTAGACCAGTGTTTCTCAATTTTTTTTAAGCAACGGCACAACTCGGCTAAAATAAAAATATCACGACAAAATTTTAAAAATTAAACGGCTACATTTAAATCTTATGCAATAAAATCATAGATTTTAAAAATTTACAACCAAATATGAACTTAGTTTATTTCACTGTTTCTATTCAACTATTTGTGCAGCTTATTTAGTGTGAAATCTGTGCCTCGTTTTTTTATTTTTTTATTTAATATTTGGAGAGCCTCATTTCTTCTCGAGTTGAGCGTGTCTTTCTCGCTTCTTATTTTGACGTTATTTAGGGTTAAAAAGCCTAATTCACATAAGTAGAAAATTGCAATAAAATTGATAAAGTCTTTTTAGTTAATGTGTTAATCTTAATTTAGTTAATTTTATTTTTTCCGTTTTCGATTTTTAAGTAACGTAGTAAAAATTTGTTTTCATGTCTGCATTTTGAGATGAGCTCGGATCTTTTATTCAATAATTTATTTTGGTCTGGGTAACTAATTCCTTTTGTATTGGAATCCAAAATGTATCAATGGGTACAATCGAATGTTTTATTTTCAGCCCTCGATCACTAGAAATGATGGCTAATTCTTCTTCTTCACATAACTGAAGTCCAATATTAGAAGAAAGGGATTTCGTATCCAATTTACGCTTCTCTTTACTCAATTACGGAAAATAATAGCCGATGTTTTTGTCGAGCGCTTTCAGAATTGTAACCTCAATAGGGATCATTTCATTAGTGTGCCACGACACGGCAATTGAGAATTCCTTTACTGGACAATTATTTCAGAATCCATCTCGCACATTTACAAAGCTACTATTCGGCCATGCAATGAATATAGGCGCCATACATGGCCTGCTGCACGTATATATTTCGACATGCTTGACCCAATCAAAAGAAGGGTCTGTAATGTTATCAGTCATGACCTGGCATCTTGACTTTAGTCATTTTCAAGCCGGTGTGATGTGGCCTCGCTCTGTCTTTTCTAAAAATATTTTCATAGCAATCGTTCAGATGAGATTTCCTTCTTGTAACCTTGACTACATGAGCTTGAGCCTACCACTAGATTACCAATTAGGGCTCATCGTTTTACTGTTGAAATAAATATAATTGTAATTTCTATTCGAATTGATACTTTTCTCACACTTCTCGCTTGTGGAATCCTCTTCCGCGTTCTTGTTTTCCTGTCACTTATAATTTTGAAAAAATTAAATGTAACGTCAATCGCCATCTTGTGTCTTCCTGATAGCTATCCTTTTATCAGCGTTTCTCATCGATAAAGTCTTCTCCTTCACTTGCAGTTGCCCATTTCATCTTAGTGGCATTATCCCCTTGCTTGGAATGAAATGATTAAGATAAATAAAATAACTGCGGGCGATCAAAGTTTAAAGATGATCTCATAAATAGCATATTGATAATAATGCAGTCGAATTGAATATGAGATGGAATCCAGTTTTGAAAATGGAGACGACATGTTTTTCTTGAATAGCTTTTTATAAATTATATAGTATTTTTTAAACAACTCGTAAGAAAAGTCATTTTGTGACTCATCTCTGTACGGAGTATATATATATATATATATATATATATATATATATATATATATATATATATATATATGGAGAAAAATATACGGAAAAACAAACAAAAATCCTAATATGCAATTATGCTGTTTTAATGTTAATATAATGTCAACGTCGGACGTTTCGGTCTAGTAGACCATCTTCAGGACATATTCATAAAACATAATTAACATTAGACTATATTTAATTCAACATGAAAAGACGATGGACATAAGAGCAAGACCAATGCAAACAGATAACTGAAATCTTTTATAAGATCAGCGTTCCGTTTAAATATGATCACGTCGTCGTCACGTGGGCGATGTTGTGAAAACGTATTCCTAAAATTTGAGTATTTTGAATGAAAAACGAAAAGAATTTTATTTTAATCTAAAAATTATATGCACGTTTGTCGAGCATTAATCTTGCTAGAAAAGGGGAAATACTAAAGAATACTAGACCTGGCTTCACACATACATACGAACTGTATATAAAAGAACAGAAATATCTATGTAAACAGGTGTGCCCAATAACATTTAAAATGTGTATATATATATATATATATATATATATATATATATATAATTTATTCGAAAATTATAACATAAATATGTTATAAAATCACTACAAACATAGCCATTTTGTTTCAACACTTCTGGTGTTTTATCAATTGATGATGTTGAATGTAGAATAAAGGGTTTTAAAATGTTCAAGTCAATCAAACACACTTCGCTAACTGAAACGCTGTTGCATAACCTGGAACATAAGACACCAGAATTATTAAAATATTATAAAATCACTACAAAAATAGCTATTTTGTTTCAACATTTCTGGTGCCTTAACTGTTGAAACAAAATGGCTATTTTTGTAGTGATTTTAAAACATGTTTATGTTATAATTTTCGAATAAATTTTATATATATATATATATATATATATATATATATATATATATATATATATATATATTTATATACACACACATATTTTAAATGTTATTAGGAACATCTGTTTACATAGATATTTCTGTTCTTTTATATACAGTTCGCGTGTATGTGTGTCAGTGACAGTCACTTGGGCCAAATCTCTATATTTTCTTAAATGGCATATAAAAATCGATCCGGTCCTTCAAAGCTAATCTAGGATTGAATGTAAAAAAAAATCTTTGGCTTCTTTTTGGCTAAAGATATTCTTCAATAATAACAAACTGACAAGTAAAACGACATTATTTTCTTGTACTTTTAAAACGAACATATAGTAAACACAACAAAAATAAAATAAAAAAAAAATCAAAATAACAAAAATCTACCTAAAAGAAACAGTCAATAGGATTGGAGTATACGTTCATTCTGCCAACGATCAAAATGTCCCTCACCGTCGGCCTCTCTTTCTAGAAACTAAATTTAGTATGTCGGCTATGTGAAAAGTATCATATATATATATATATGTATATATATATATATATATATATATATATATATATATATATATATATATATATATATTAGGTTGGTGCAAAAATAATGACGTAATAATGTCGTTTTTTGACGTTAAAAAATACGTCAAAAAACGACATTATTACGTGATTATTTTTGCACGACCCTAATATATATATATGCGTATTTATTTATTTATTTATTATAATTTTATCATATAGACAAAACTATTTTACTTACTACAAAGATGTAACTTCGTTTCAATGCATTTCAACTGCACTTCCAAGTATAATAAATTATAATAAATAAATAATTATCGCTCTACTATCGATATCGAGCCCTCTTTTGGATTAATGCTGTGAACGTTGCAATTTACGTATTACTTTTGTTTTCATCGGATATATATTAGGTTGGTGCAAAAATAATGTCGGTTTTTGACGTAGTTTTTAACGTCACAAACCGACATTATTTTTGCACCAACCTAATATATATATATATATATATATATATATATATATATATATATATATATATATATATATATACACACCAAATTCATAACTAATTATACTGGATATACTACAACATGCCTAACAAGAAGACTCACGTTATATCTCTCTGGGCAGATCTCAATTATGTATCATTTCAATACACATGGAGACTTACCAAACTCTATCCGCAACGTACCCGTTGATAATACAAATATAATAGCATCATCTACATGTAAAGAAAATGTAAAAATAATGGAAGCAGTATTAATAAAAAATAAGTAAAGGCCAACACTCAAAAATATCAACTATGATCACGGCCACAATTTGCTGACCGCGTTTGGAAAATAAAACATTCCTATAACTCAGGATACATACATAAATCTATCCATACATTTAGTTATAATTAAAAATAAAATCCTCCTTGATAATTGATGAATGTATAGCCGAACAAGCTCGGAGATACAAAAGCATTTGGATAATTTCTACATAATTTACATCCAGAAAAGAAGAAAATTATAACACAATAAAAATTAAATAAAAAAGTTAACCGCAGTAATTTGTTGAATTTTATTAAAAACAACTGACAAGTTACTGCGTTTATATCCTTTTTTTTATTTAATTTTTCCTATGTTCATATAAGTGTTTTTTTTGGGGGGCGGGGGAATTGCTGGAAACGAAAACGTGTAAAACTGTCCAAATTTTCTATATATCCGAGCGCTTTTGGTTATTCTATCTGCGGTTATTCTATGAAGCGACAGAGTTCTTCAGTCAAGAGGGTGCAATTATCTCTCTCTCTCTCTCTCTGTCACACACACACAGACACACACACACACATATATATATATATATATATATATATATATATATATATATATATATATATATATATATATATACTACAGGTAATAAATCCGTTGGTATATAATCAGAACTGGAATTAAGGATACTGGAGTTATTAATTGTTATTTAATTTACATTTTTGAAAATCATAGTTGATTGGCAAGCAAGAAGCCAAAAGTGAGTTCCACAAGTACTATAGAAGAAACTATTAACATAGAACTTACGGTCACATGTAGCCATTTCAACTATAAAATAATGAGGCCTTGCCTCTACTCTAGTACTGCTCTTGAATTCATAAAGTCTGGGTACCATAGAGGAAAGGCCGTCAGAAGAAATAACATGACAGTATTTATGGAAAAATCCCAGGGAATTTACGTTACGGCGGTGGGAAAGGGAATGAAGCCGAGATGTCAGGTCAGGACAAATAATATTGCAGATTCTTTGGATTTTATGAAGAATATCTAAATATATAGAAAGAGCGTAAGATCAAGCGTGACAGCAAAACGAAAACGAATGGTAAACTTATAAATATGTTGGATAAATTCTGTCGTGAAAAATTGTCTGTAACGACATAGTGAATCAAGCTTCCTAGCAGTAGCCTTAAAAATTGATTCAATATAATTTTTCTACATCATATCAGCAGAAAACTTCAGGCCGAGAAGATGCAATTGGTCACTCTCCTTGAAGTTAGTATCAGTCATTTTGATGGATAGCAAAAAGGGTACTTTCAGACGATTAAAAAATAATAGTTTTGTTTTCGAATCGTCAGAATTAACAATGCAGAATTTAGGTTATTTTTGAGATCAATTGCCTGTTTCGCCTTATCTATCAGAATTCCTATTAGCTATTAATAAATAGTTGTGTCATCAGCTGAGTTGAGAAGTGATGACATCAAGAATATCGTTGATGAAAATTAGAAACAACGTATGTTCACGAACAAAGTCATGGGAAACAGCTGCGTGAATGCAAAAAGACCAAGAAGATCGAGAAGAGTGGCCATTCAAGAGAAGACTTTCGAGATTTGATAAGAAAAATTGAATCAGTTTAAAAATTCGCCCAGGAATAACAGAATATTTTAACATCACTCTTGTCCGAGGAAATCATAAAGGAAGAAACGAAAGAATTTTAAATTTGTCCTTAATTTTCCTAATGCATATTGATATATATATATATATATATATATATATATATATATATATATATATATATATATATATGGTGGTCTAATGATTGCGTTTAGCATAAAAAAGTCCGTCGCTTCTGAGTGTTGACTTCAATGCCACTTATATATATATATATATATATATATATATATATATATATATATATATATATATATATACAGTGGGGGTGGAATAAATATTCGTAAACTTGAAAAATTGTATTTTTATAAATGTAAAAGCCTTAAATAAAACAAATCTTGGCACATTTTATGTATAAAGACACATACTATTAAAAATAATAATAAACTTAATTAATTCTTATTCTAACAGAAATTAATGCATTTTTAAAAATTCTAACTGGTGAAAAAAGTATTCGTGCAAAACAATTATTAGGTTGGTGCAAAAATAATGACGTGATAAGTCAAAAAACGACATTATTACGTCATTATTTTTGCACCAACCTAATATTAGAATAAAACAATCAACTAATTATGAAAAAAGTATATTCTAGAATGTTCCAGTAATGTTATCAGTAATTATAGTTAACGCTATTCACCATTATCAGAGCATTCTGAAATTTCTAGTCTTACGAGAAGGTTCTAATAATGCCTAAAGGTAAAGAATTGACTATTTCACAAAAACAACACATTTTGTCTCTTTGGAAAGATAGGAACAGTTACAGAATGATTTCTAAGAACCTGAATATTCCTTTTGCTACAATTGCTTCGTTCATTGCAAGGTTTAAAACTCGTAACAGTGTCGAAAACCAAAGACGAACAGGTGCTCCGAGGAAGATTTCTCTAAGATCAGTAAGGATATTAGGACGCCAGATCCAGCAAAATCCACAGGTTACCCAAGAAGAGCTTCAGGAACATCTGCGTGCATTAGGGATTAAAGTAACCAAGCGTACAAGAAGTAACGAACTACACAAAAACAGTCTGAAATCACGCATACCAAGGAAGACTCCACGCTTCTTGAAACGACACAGAGATGCTAGGCTAAAATTCGTTAGAGAGCATAAAGTTAAAGAATATTCGTTTGGGAAAAAGTGCTATGGACAGATGAAACTAAAATAGTGTTGTTTGGTCATAATTATCAAAATCATGTGTGGAGGAAGGACGGTGAAGCCTACTTATCAAAGAATACGTTGCCAACTGTAAAGTTTGGTGGTGACAGTATCATGATCTGGGGATGTTTTTCTGCAAAAGGGTTTGGCAGAATATCAATAATAGATGGCAAGATGAATGCCGAAAACTACCAGAAAATCGTGCAAGACAATTTAATGCGTTCTGTTGAGAGACTTCGGCTACCTCCTGGTTGGGTTTTCCAACTGGATAATGATCCTAAGCATACCACTAGATCTACAAGGAAATGGTTAGCTGAAAGTCATGTTGATGTCTTGCAATGACCAAGTCAGTTCCCAGTCTTGAACCCAATCGAGAATTTATGGCGATATTTGAAAATTCAAATTGGGAAAAATGTACCAACAAATATCAAGAATTTGAAGACAATATGCCAAGAAGAATGGGACAAAATACTACTCAATGTGTGCAAATCAATAAGTTGAGGCGTACAGGAATAGACTGGTAGCTGTTGAACTCAATAAAGGATATTCCACAAAGTATTAAATTAAGTTAATATACTTTTTTTGTTTTGTACGAATACTTTTTTCATCAGTTAAAATGAAAAAATGCATTAATTTCTGTTAGAATAAGAATTAAGTTTATTACTATTTTTAAATAAAATGTATCTTTACACATAAAATGTATCAAAATTTGTTTTAGTTAAGGCTTTTACATTTATAAAAATACAATTTTTCATGTGTACGAATATTTATTTCCCCCGACTGTATATATATATATATATATATATATATATATATATATATATATATTATGAAGAGAAAAGAGAGCCAGCAAAAGTTTTGGGGCTATAATGTGAATTTTTTTAAATACATATCTGTCTTTTGTGTGTAGTATTAATCGAAGTTCTTCGTGGACTAGCGGAGAAAATATTCCTCTACTTAAAGGGTAATAAAACAAATGGATTGGTCAAAGAAAGGGAGAAAGACGAAGGTCATTGCTCTTATTTTTTATGAACTCTGAATCTTTTTAAACCTACCTCCATTCATGGGTATTGCGCGTGTGGGTGTGTTTATGCTAGTATGTTTATACATATTCCTTTTCCATATATATACATTGTTTTATTATGAGGAAATAATATAGATATACACACACCTTTTGTGGTGCGTAAGGTTTGTGTGTGCGCGCGCGTTTGCGTGTGGCCCGTCTAGTGTGTTTTTGCCATTATCCATGTATTAGCTTGGTGCAAAAATAATGACGTAATAATGTCGTTTTTTGACGTTAAAAAATACGTCAAAAACGACATTATAACGTCATTATTTTTGCACCAACCTAATATATATTCGTTCTGCATATATATTTGTACGGCGCGTGTGTGTGGACCGACTAGTGTATTTATGTGTGTGGGGTTATTTGTTTAGTGCTGATTTAAATTTCTTTATGAAGTTTTTTTGTATTTGTATGTAAGAATAATTGCCTGTTTGATATATTGGCACAATTTTAAATTTGCCTTTGTTGCATTTGTGGATGTGTTGTGACACAAAGTGTTTCCTGTTGTCTGGTAATTTGATCTATTTATGAAGAGAAACTGTGGGGGTTTTTGCGTTTGGGTGATACCTATATAGGACTTGCTGTATATTGTGCACTTGAGTGCATAAATCACATTTTTGGGTTTTCAGTTTAAGTTTTCCTTTATTGTAAATGTTGTTGTGGTGTTTTCAGAAGTGTAGGAGTTTCCTTCTATAATGATATCACAAACCCCACATCGTTTCTTGTTGTATTTTGTGAACCCCTGTGTTGCGTGTTGGCTAAATTTGGATGAGGTTAATATGTGTTTGATTTTTATTTTTTATTGGCATTTGCTTTTAATTATTTTTGTTTTTTTAGTATATCTTTCATTTCATCATTCTTGTTAAGTTGGAACATCTATTATCCTTACCTTAACGAAAGAATGTCGCGTGCAGAAAAGAAAACCATGGAATAACTCCTAGAATTATATAAAATTACCAACAGAAAACAGGAACTTCTGGAGGAAGAAATAGAGTAATTAAGCAAAAAATAAACACTATACTTCTACAAATCCCATCCCAACAAACTAGGGAATACAACTGCAATACAGAAGTACTAGTGGAATATTTCAAAACTCATTCTCAGTGTGGATTCCTAGAAAATATCAAACATCCAAAAGGAAGCGTACAAAACGACGAGACAGAATCTTCGGATATTGGACAATCTATTTAATCAAAGGAAACTACCATTTTTCAATGATATCAAAAACAATGAAACTGCAACAATATACAAAAGCGTCAAAGAAATGGGGGAAACATTTATCTCAAGGAAATTCCGGGGAAAAAAATTACTCTACAAGACACGGAAAACGAAAAACAAATAAAAAATACACTGAGCCTAGCAAAATTGCCGGTCAAAATTGAAATACAGGAAGACAAAACAATACACTTTACGAAAAAATACACCGAGATTGACAATGAATTATTGAGAGAAACCAGGGAAATATGTCCCAAAGAAACTCACCAATTCTTATGAGAGTTATGGGATTGAAAATTCAAAGAAGTGGAGGAAAAATCCAGGAATATTTTGGAAAGAAAAATAACCTGGTTAAACATTAGCAAATAAAGATTAATCACAAAATGAGATAAAACCAAATAACACGAACGAAACTCACAATAAAACACAATATTCAACACAGAAAAATTACAATCGGCAGCACCAAATAAACAGAAAGCCATAAGATAGAAGAACCCTAATACATACTACCACACACAAACACTTCCACACAATAAATACAATTACCATAATACACTTAAGAACACACAAACAAACCTTTACAACTATTTACTATTACACCATAACACAGGCAGACATAGGACAAAACATACACACGTTAACAAAACCAACACTTACAGATACCATCTAATACAATAAAACAAACCTAGCAACCACTACGCCATATCAAGATATACAATCAAACGTCCCCACAAATCTCTACTTAACCCCATACAGAAACAAAAACTCTAGAAACATTCGGAATACTCATTATAACAAGAACAAACTCATATAAAACTATAATAAAAATAATAATACCCGTAAATTTTTCAAGAGAAAAGTAATAATACCCGTAAATTTACCAAGAGAAATTCTCTAGAAAACCAAAAATATTTAGAGAGAGGTTATCCCTTAGAAAACCCGTAATGTGTGCAAAGAAACAATCATCATTAGAAATACCAGCTCGAGCAAGAAGACCAGTTTAGATACCCCCCACCCCGAAAATAATAACCCTATCTATATATGCACTTAGAAAGGACGAAATTTACTTATTAAATTTAGGCCTAAAATTCTACCCTCCCCCGAAAAGTAATATAACTTTGTAAATGACCGTGGAGAATTTGAACGGAAACTCAGACTAATAAAAACATTTAATAATAACAAAAATCATTACAGATGACTTATTGGTAAAAAAAAAAAAAAAAAAAAAATTCATTCAAATTCTTTCCAAACAAAAACAATAATACAAATGAAGTAAACATATTTTAAAATTCTGGAACCTCAAATCTACAAGAAAAATCCAAATCATTCAATATTATAAAGACAAGCGTTCGAGAATATTGAGAAAAATAACAACGTAATTAGTAAAGAAAGAGACAAAGCCAATAGTATAATGATCATAGAGAAAATAAAGTATAAAAGAAAATTCTAAAAGGGGAATAAGAAAAACTCTAAATGAATCGACACCAACATAGACAAAAATATTATATCAAAAATAAGCAAAAACAAGTTGAAAAAAGTTATTAAAAACATAAAAACACAACACATAATAAAATATTAACAAAAAAAAGGACTTCTTAATAAACTTCATCCTAAAAAGGAGCAATTTTTGCGGACTACTGAAAATTTATAAATCGAGTGAAATAAAAGCAGATATCCAGACACAAAAATCTGAATGTATTAACATCCCAAACCGCAGTGATTTTACATTCAGACCTATAATAGCAGGATCAGCCTGTCCAACTAGAAAGGCTCAGTAACTTAATAGACACAATACTACAATCATTTACTAAACAGATGAAGAGCAATATCATAGACGATATCCAGTTCCTTAGCTCCATACAACAAAAAGTAAATCCAGGATCACTCAGGCAACGTTTGACATTGGTAGTCTATATAGCAACATACACCATGAATTAGATAAACAGGCAATCTCATTCTGGATTGAAAGACACCCACAAAATCTACATCCCAGATTCACCAAGGAATTCATTATCGATAATATATACTTAATCCTGAACAACAACACTTTGACAACAAAAACTATATCCAAACCTTAAGTACCACGATGTGAACGAAAATGGGACGAACGTATGCCACCCAAACATTAGCTGACCTAGAGAAAAACCTCTGCGAAAAGATTAAGCAAAAATATGGGAAAAATATAAAAACCCACTTCTCTAAATCTTGGAAGCGATACTTAGATGTTTGCTTCATTTTCTGGAAATCCTCGTAGGACGATAGTAACCAATTACACAATCTACACTAAAATTTACAACCGAAGATCAAATTCACCTAAGAATATAATTTTAACGAACTACCATTCTTAGATATAGTCATTAGAAATAAGACATAACCGTTTTCTACCACAAACCTACAGATACTCAACAATAACTTCAAGAGCCATCACCCCCCCCACACACACACACACACAACTGCCTGAAATCTATTCCCAATTCACTAGCACGGTGGATTTGTACCAATGTACCATAGTGGTCGACAAACAACTCCAAAAATTCCGCCTAGAAGAATTACATAAAACTTTCAAAAAACATAGCAAATCCCACACCACTAATAAACAATGGTTATGAACTAGCAGAAAAAATAACTTTAGACCAACTAAGAAAGTGAAAGAAACACAACGACGAACAAATCGTAGCATACGTTTGAAAATACAAGAACAATCCAGAACTATTTACGGAAACTATAAAAAATCTAAACCTATTTAACAAGAATGACAAAATGAAAAATATACAAAAAAACAACCAAAATAATTAAAAGCAAATGCTAATAAAAATAAAATAAAACAAATATTAACCTCATTGAAATTTATCTAACACACAATACAGGGGGTCACGAAATACAACAAGAAAAGATGTGGGGTCTGTGATATCATTATAGAAGGAAACATGTACACTTTTGAAAACCCCACAACATTCACAATAAAGAAAACTTAAACTGCAACTCCATCTTTCTCTGCCAAATTTATTTGTTTATTACACCTTAAGCAGACGAACATTTTTTCCATTAGTCCAAGAAGAATTTGGATTGGTACCACACACAAAAGACAATGGTTAAACATAAGAAAACCTAAGGAAAAAGTGAATTCCTTTAAATATTGTGTGGAAATAGCCATTCTTCGGCTGGTGAAAGTCACTATACCCGAAACACGTTTATCAAAAAAAAAATATGGAAAATAAAGTATTATATATCAGTTTTTAAAAATATCCACATTATAAGTAAAAACATTTGCGGCCTTTCTTTTCTCTTTAGAATATACACTTTTCTTCTGAAAGAACTATAATCCCTCCCGAATATATATATATATATATATATATATATATATATATATATATATATATATATATATATATATATATATATAGAGAGAGAGAGAGAGAGAGATGGAGGAGGGAGGGAAAGGGGAGAGAGCGTGTGATAGATTTGATTTGATTTTGGTAATGCTAAAACATTGTTTGTAAAGGATAAATGTAATGTATTTGTTAGTATCGTTAATTGTCATATGGTGAATTATGTTTTTAATAACTTTTTCAACTTGTTTATAACTAAGATGCCTCTGGTTATAATAAAATAATTTAATGGAGTCTTTATTTTTGCTTATATCAAGACAATTGCTTATGTTATCTTTTGCAAATTTGTTTAAAGACATTTTCTTCAACAACATAGTTTGGGGAATTATTACTAAAAAAGAAACAATTTCGCTCGGATAATCGTGTTTTTTTATAAAAACCTATTTTATGTCTCTGAGAAAATTCGCTTTTATAATTAATGTGTAAGCGATACAAACGAATAAACCAGGTTTACGACTTCCTACCAATAATTCAGAACCTCAAAAATCCAGTCACATGAAATATTGTTTACAAGCAAAAATTCATGTCCTACTAATTATAATAGTGAGTTTTCTCAAACACAGACAGACATACATACTCATAAATACATTATATATTATAATATTATTATGTCTGAGACAATCTTATTACATTCTGACAATTACATCCTAATTAAAAAAAAGAAAATAACAGCAATGTATGTCTGTCCATATCTCTGGGATGAGGTATTATGATTACTTGAACGCTGCCTGGTATTGAACTCACAACACTTTGGGTCTAGTCACTGGATCTAACCAACGTCCTTATCCACTGTGACGTGTGTCACTGTGAATGAATTTTTGTGATTTATAAACCTAATCCTTCAGCCACAATTTTTTCACCGGTGCTCATATTGCAATTTTTGTTATTATAATTATTGCATTTTTTATCAAAGCGCATATTGCAATTTTTTATTGATTATTCATTTCTTCTCTCTAGCACTGCTTATTACAGATTGAGAGTTGAGTTAAAGGGAAATAATTGAGACACTTGGAGGAGGCATGGCACGTGGAACTAGAACAATCTACCCCGGTGGACGAAATAAAGGGTTCAATTCGAAATTCCTATAACTGGAAGAAGGCCGGCGTTTAGAACGGCCGAAACGTTGTGAATATGGCAATGAAGATGAGGATAACAGTCCGAATAATGTAAATAATGCAAGTAATCATAATGCCTCATCTTAGAGATATAGACAGATATATAGAGAGACATAGACATAAAGGCCGGAGCGTACAACGATCGAAACGTTGTGAATATGGCAATGAAGATGAGGATAACAGTCCGAATAATGTAAATAATGGAAGGAATCATAATACCTCATCTCAGAGATATAGGCAGATATATAGAGAGACATAGACATAAAGGCCGGAGCGTACAACGGCCAAACGTTATGAATAAGAAGAAATATAGTTTTCAGGTGTGCTATATTTATGGGATAAAGTGCTCAATATCAGAGATAGAGCGTATGTAAATATAAATATAAAAGTGAACATTGAAGTCAGCACTCAGAAGCGACCGACTGTTTTCATGCTAGGCGGCATGACGATTCTCTCTAGACTGTTGCCTCTGAGTGTTGACTTCAATGTTCACTTATATATATATATATATATATATATATATATATATATATATATATAATCAAATGAATACATACAAATAAAAGTATGTGTAAGTCTTCACATACAAATACATACATATATCCTTTGGTGGAAGAAAAACAGTGCGCAATGCTAAATAAAAGATGTATTATGTATATATTAATAAAAATACCTAATACCTCACGGCGACAATACGACTCGGAGTTTCATGCGCTATGCAATCTTCAGGTACTGCTCATCGTTTACGGTCTGCTTAATATTTCTGGGCCTCGTGAGTTTGTGATGTTACTTGGCTGAATTATTAATGTTCTTAAATATTTAATCGTATTGTAATGTAATTTTGATATTAAATTTTGGCTCTAAAAATTAGAAATTCTGATTCTTTTTTAAAAAATGATATTTACGGACGCTGTTGTAAATATTAAGGGACTAACTCTTTTTCTGTTCAGATTAAGAAAAAAATTAATAAAAAAGTTGCTGTGACAAAAATTAAAAGTAATAATAACAATAAAGTAATATTGATTATAGTAATACTAAAAAGAACTAAAAATAAAATGAGAAGTCATGGTAATTAGAACATTAATAATATATATATATATATATATATATATATATATATATATATATATATATATATATATGATTAATTATATATATATATATATATATATATATATATATAATTAATCATATACTACTACTACTACTACTAATAATAATAATAATAATAATAATAATAGTAGTAGCAATACTAAAACCACTATCTGTAACGTCCGAAACTGAGAAAACTATATTAATCTGTGTCAACGTATTTGCTTAGGAATTTAGTTCTATGTATGCAAGTGCTCATTAATTAACTTCTTTTGTTTAACAAATTAAGGCTGTCTATAATTTTTAGGATCATTAACTTGTCATAAAGATATTTATCGCCATTACCGCTTTCGAAACTCTGAGTCGTACTGTCGGCGTGGGGTATTATCTGGTGTTCATGACCTGCTACATTTCTAGTCGAATGAATATCGAAGACAGAACGTTTATATATAAAAACAGTGTGGCTATACACATCAACCCTGTGGAGTGACTGTTATCTTCATGTTTCAGTAAGATCTTCAGACTAAGTGCCGCTACTATCTCAGCGGTCTATATATGTAAGTCACTGGATTATTAAAGGTACAGAGAAAAGGAAGAAAACCTTGTGACTTCGCGCAACTATCGATGCTTTTCAAATTGCTTCGTTTACCCAATTTCACTTATTTATCAAGTGATGACGTTGAATGTAAAATAAATGATTTTAAAAGTTTCAAATTAATTAACGATCCTTCGCAAGGGGAAACGCTCTTACAAAAGCTAGAATAACCAATCAAAACACAAGAATAGGAGAATTCAAAAAACTTGACAACGAAGTAAGGTTATAATAGCTATTAACAGCTTTAAAGTTGGGGTTATACTAAAATAGAATTTATTCTTACCAAAAAGAATTAAATTAGAAACACTGGAACTTAGGAAGACAAAAGATAGTGACTGGCGTTTCATTTAAATTTTTGAAGATGGGGGGGTAGTAAGAAACCAGAAGAGAGTTCCTCAGGCGAAAAATGCGAGAAAAGAGATGCCAAGTCAAGACCAATAACATTGCAGATCCTTCTTTGGTTTTCTTTTTCAAGAATCCCGAGATATGTAGTGATTTTCCAAGCGTAGATTAGATGTGGCAGAAGGCCGAAAATATGGGGGCACCCTGTGAGGATCGAACTCACTACTCAGTTGTAATTGTTCTAGCGACACAAGCATGCCTCGAGGTGTCCTAGTGTTTTTCCAAGCGTAGTTTAGATGTGGCACCAAGCCGAATGTAGGGGAATCCCAGTGAAGATCGAACTTACTCCTCAGCCGTAATTGTTCTAGCGAGACAAGCTTGTTAACTATTACACCGCCTCGAGTTGCCCCATCTCGAGATATTTAGTAGTAATAACATATATAGCAGAAACATTCAATGCACGAAATTAAATTATATGATAAAATTTGATATTAAAATTAAAAGTAAAATATTACCAATTTTCAAATCTAAATTTAATCTCTAGTAAGTTTCAAAGACAGGAAACATCTCAACGGCCCTTTATAAAAAAAACAAAAAAAAAACGAACACATACATCCCTACTTAATTAAATGTGCATGCATTTTCTATACACATAGACACCGATAAATACATTTACACACATCCACATGCATTGACCTAGACAATCTGATACAACAACCAAGAAATATTCAAAACTGAAAGTGTTATTAAACGAATGATAACCACTTATTAAAATATAACTTATACGGGCAAATATACATAGATAACGATAACATTATCTAATATATAAAAATTTTCGTTTTTTCTATATTAGATAATGTTATTTTTTACTTTTTTTGACATATCTATCTATCTATCTATCTATATATATATATATATATATATATATATATATATATATATATATATATATGAGATGAAGTATTGTAACTATTTACTCCATTTAAATTTTCCTCATCTTTATTGTTATATTCACGACGTTTCGGTCGTTGTACGACCCGGCCTTTTTCAGGTGATATGCGTTGAAATTTCGAACAAAGCTTTTTATTCAGATTCTTCTAGTTCTACATGCCATGGGTTTTATGTGCCATGACATCTCAGGTTCCAGTTAATCCCTTTCTGCAGGTTTCTTTTTCACGTCTGCTGTGGGCAGGTATTGAACTCACAAATCTTTTAGTTAAGTTACTTTTGGATTATTTCAATCAACGCTTGGACTTTGTGTCTGCATTATTCCCTTGGTTGGGGCGAAATGATATATATATAGAGAGAGAGGAGGTAGAGTTATGGATAGCAGCTTGGATTGAGGAATCGGAGAACCGTGTTCGAATTTCCAGTCGAATCCATTACATTCACTTACGTGCTAATACCCTTGGGAAAGGTATGAATCCTCTTCTTCTCCCTCCAGCTATGGGTAAATAGCAGTAAAGACTAGGTTCTATAGCCTTGGATAGCAACTGGTCTAGGAAAAGGACAACTCTAAATTCAAAACCTGTGGAGGGTCGTTTGGGGACCTTGTGGCATGTAGTGCACCAGGTCTCTGTATTCGGCCCTTCAAAAAGGAACTGATCTGCTTGACCCTCATACGTCGAATTCGACAGGAGAATCGAGTATATATACATATACTCACACACACACACACACACACATATGTGTGTGTGCGTGTGTCTGTGTCTGTGTGTGTGTGCGATGGATAAATTGTCGCCACAATATGTTTTTATTTCATGCATGCCTATTACATTTTTTTCATTTTGCCGACGGCACAGTATAGTAGAGTCAGTTGGGCACCCTCTGTGAGAAAATCAGCACCATGACGCAATTCTCTCCGCCATAAATTTGGAAATTGCAAGCTGTACTGTTCGGCATTCGCGCCAGAAGCTCCAATACGAACATTTCAGAATGTTTGGCTTTCAACTTGAGAACAGTGCAAAGGATTCGGAAAGAGTTAGGTGAGTCTAATGGTGATTACGAAGTTAGGGCAATTCGGAAAAATCACTCTGAAGGTTCTAAGAAAAAAACTCCCGAATTTGTTGGTGAGGTCCTCAACACGGAATTCTACATCAAGTGCCTTGAGAAGGTAATGCTGACCTGGGTCAAGAGAGTGACTGATGGAAGAACCCAATGTCTGGCAACAGGACTCTGCACCATGCCACACAAGCAGGAGAACCCAGTCATGTTGTCAGACAATTTTGGCGATCATATGACCTCTTACATTTGAACACCTAATTCCCTAGACTGCAACCCCCTTGATTATTATGTGTGGGGTGCAGTTGAGGGAGAGAACAAAACTCCTTGTAACACCAAAGATCAACTGTAGGCAAGCATTATAGCAACATTCACCAACTTTAACCATGAGACCGTCCAGATGAGTTGCAGGAGATTACAAAGTCGTCTGGAGGTTGTGGTTGAAGCCAATGTTGATTTTATTGATTGAATTTACTAATTAGTATTTCAAGATATTTTTGTATAATTCTGTTAAAATGACATGCCAGTGTTATTTTCATTTTTGCCAAAATTTATCCATCGCACACTCTCTCTCTCTCTCTCTCTCTCTCTCTCTATATATATATATATATATATATATATATATATATATATATATATATATATATATATATATATATATGTAGTGCAGTGTCAGGATTTCAATTTTATCTTGATTACTCTAATTCCTTTGGTGGAGTGATGGGTAAATCTGCCGCATCTTCCAGGCTTGTTATCAGTTTGTACAATCGATGTGTCTCCCTCCCTCCCTCCCTGCATCAAAAGGCCTATCAATAACGCAACACGCGAAACGGCATTCACGTGACAATCTCGGCTCCCCGTTGTTCTCTCTTTCTTTTCTATTTTCACTCAAGAATCGTGCCGTGAAAGAAGGATTCCTTCTTTACTCACACAGAAAAAGGTTGCTTTGAATGACTGCGCATGTCTAATGAGCAATATAGAATAGTGATTAATATTGAGGCTGATAGATAGATAGATAGATAGATAATGTACCGACACAGATAGATAAATAAATTTATATTAATAAATACACATATACATACGTTTGGTGTACAACAAAAGTTTTGTTGGTTACACAACTGGTCGAGCACAATATATAGTTTATTGTTTATTTTAAAAAGTACTTTTTCAAATAAGCAATGAGCTATAGCATGTGCCCGACGAGTTGGGTAACCCACGAAACATTAGTTGGACACCAAACGTAGAAATATGTATATATATATATATATATATATATATATATATATATATATATATATATATAATTTATATATATATATATATATATATATATATATATATATATATATATATATCGAGAGGGAGAGAAAGAGACAGAGAGAGAGGTTAGTGTACATAGTTTAAAGTATCCAAATGATTTCAAGACATCTGCTCCTGAAATTTTGCATTTCAAATACATATATATATATATATATATATATATATATATATATATATATATACAGACAGACACTTTTGCTGTATCACAGCTCATCAGTTTGATTAGATATCCGATTCCTTGAAGCCGAGATCGTAACTCGACCGATTTGGCATCAGTCAGAGACTCTCTCTCTCTGTCCCCCCTTCCCCCTCTCTCTCTCGATATATATATATATATATATATATATATATATATATATATATATATATATATATATATATATATATATATATTTGTGTGTGTCTGTGTCTGCTTGCAGACGAGTAGATTTACAAATAAATATATAGATTACGACTGATAAAACAGGTAAGAATATATACTGAATCTTATATACTCATTGTACCCCACCCGCATTCATATATATATATATATATATATATATATATATATATATATATATATATATTTATATGTCACTACCTTTTGTCTCCTCTCATACGTGCATTCATTACTGCGTGCTTAAGTATGTTCTAAAGAGAGAGACAGAGACAGAGAGAGAGAGACACCGTTGGCGAATGTGTTTACCGCTTTGTTGAAATTAAAAAATCTCGTTGAGTTGAACGGGAATATAGAATGACGAGAATGAAGGATGAAGAGGCGGAAGAGGAAGACAGCTAAAGGGTTTCAATGGCGTGAAAACCAACTGACGACATAATAATCTTCACATTATTCAATGAATTTCGTAAAGATTTCTTTATCACTCTTTCAAAAACGCTACCAGGTTGCGTTGATCATTATGGCGTGCGCACACGCGTATGTGTGTGTGTGTGTGTTTACTTTTTATTTTGAATTTTATTTTTCAATCGCTAATTTCTCGGTCGTCGACTCAGAGAGAAAGGAAGGGTGATGGTGAGCCAGCAAAGGATTTTAAGGAAGAGAAACGGCTTAAAAGAAAAAAAAATGAATGCCTCAATTCGAATCAACATTCAAAACAAAAGCTATAAAAAGCAACACGTGACTGCCTCAAAGTATCGTGGGCCGACGCGCTAAACGTGTTTGGTATTGACAAACCGTGTGGGGGGGTGTTATCAATTATACTGCAAATAAAAATACAAGCAGACAATATAAAAACAAGTATGTGTTGTTTAAAATCTTCGAATAAAAAAAATCTCCTGAATGAAGAAATTAGTGAAAAGATAAATAAAAGTTCAAATCACTTCAAGTTTTGAAGAGAGACCGTTCTGCTCATCAGGGTAAAGTTCGTTGAAGTCATTAACAAATATCACATTTATAATTTATTTTAAATGAATTTCATAAAAATACATTGAAGTCAGCTAAATACTTATAGATCTATCTCAGTTTGTTCATATCTATCAATCTATCTATCTATCTATATATATATATATATATATATATATATATATATATATATATATGATTCTTACTCCCTCCTTCCTCAATATTAAGTATGATAGAAAGAAATATAAAAATAAAGCCTCTCTAAACTCGAACATGTCTCTCACACCACTCCTCGCTACCCAACTCTGAATTTACATTGGGCTCCCAGGATTTCATCCTCCTTGGGTCTACCATACGGATTACCAAGATTTTCGCTACTAATATATACATATATATATATATATATATATATATATATATATATATATATATATATATATATATATATATATCATCCTGTACATTATATATCTATCTCAGTCTGCTCATATCTATCTATCTATCTATCTCCTGTACATTATCTTTCTATCTATGTATGTTTTCAATTGTGAGCAAAAGTGAATTGAGCATTTAAACAAAATGAGTACCATTAGGTAGAAAAGGAGAAATAGAATCCATCCCAAAGCTATAAAGACACCGTTACACTTGCAATATTTGTGGAAAAGTCACTTTTTGGCAGCTGGTTTAGCCAGTCATATGAAATCACACCGGAGAGATCAGCTGCAAACTCCTGTGAATGCAACTCTGCCAGAAAGACCTGCAAGTTACTTGTGCGGATTTTGTGATAAAGATTCCAAGTCTGTTGTACGACTCAAAAGTCACATGATTGTACATCGAGGTAGGTAAGTTTCCACTATAGGTAGCACAAAGAAATTTTATGTTTAACATGTGTGCAACAGATGTAAAAGTAAAGTTGTCCTTAAAAATCACTTACGACCCATAGAAGTTTGTTAGCTCCGTTATAAATTAAGGTAAAAATAAAATGAAAAACACACTAAGAAAACTACCAAGTGAAGAGATGGTCTTCTTCTGCAAAGAAGTAACAGTCATCTTGTATCTATATATATATATATATATTCATGTATGTATGCATGTGTATGTTTGCATCGTACAGAGTGGAGACAGATAAAGGAGGGATGCAATGAGTATGAATGTCTCAGACATTCTCATATTAAGCGTGATCTACAAAGAGGCACTTACACTGATTGGTCAGCTTGGAAATGTGGTGTATGAGAGCACATGCTGTTGACGAGGGCCGATTATGTGAAGCATGTGAAAAAGTCATCATAGCAACCAGAAGCAAGCCGTGTCAAATTGTCCCATCGTCCTATCGACGATATTTATGTTGTTAGCAACAAGGTTTGCAGATCATCATCTGGACTGAGCAGGCACATGATTACACACAGGAGAGTTGTAGGACATGTAAACCCAATGATACACAGCTTATCTGTCATCCATACCTGTTACCAATGAAATTGAATGATCGACTCAAAAGTCATATTAGCGGTAATGGACATCGAAAAGAAATGTAATCCATTTCAAATGATGAGTAGGGGTGGCTCACACCTGAGTAAAATGTTGCAATTACCGCTATCTATCTAGTCAGGTCCCTCTATGACTTGCTAGTTCTATGTAAATCAGTACTAAATGCCGTATGGCCGAAATACACTGGTCCCCCCACCAGGCGTTTCTAATCTGATAGGTGGCTATACACCTTACAATGTCATTTAAAGGGTGTATGAATTCGTTCATGTCATCCATCACGCGCTCGGTGATGTAGAAATATATGGATTTGTGCCTATGAACGCGGTAAGCCCAATGTCTTCGATCCTTAGACAAATGAAAATTGATGAAAACACCTAGACAGCCTCCAATGATGTTGACTGATCCCTATTTTGGAAAACATTCTGTTTATCTAACTCCCTATCCTATCCCTATGTTTTTGGTAATATAACTATCTAGGTGGTTATCTGATTAAATGTCATATGTATGTATGTAAGTAGACACTTGTACTATTTAACTCTGTAACAATATATGTTATATCAATCATTACATCCTAGCAAAAGTAGAAGCAAGCCAACTGTTTCAAATTGTCCCATCGTCCTGTCGACAATACCTATATTGTTAGCAACCACGTTTGCAGATCATCATCTGGACTGAGCAGGCACATGTTTGCGCACAAGAGAGTTGTAAATCATGCATACCCAATCAAGAATATAGAACTTATCTGCCATATATGCCTGTTTGCAATGAAATTGAATGCTGGTTTCAAGAGTCAGTGACCATGGATGCTGAAACTTGATGGAATACATTACAAGTGATATGATGAGGCAGGAGTTGAAAACATTGATAGATTTAAATCATGTCACCATAACAACCAGATGTAAGCCAACTATGACAACTTCCCTCATCTTTAATGTCAACAATATCTATGTTGTTAGCAACAAAGTTTGCAGATCATCATCTGGACTGAACAGGTACATAGTGTTACACAAGAAAGTTGTAGGACATGCATTACCAGCAATAAATTATTACCAGCAATACAATTTTGAAGAAAAAAATATTACCAGCAATAAAAATGATTGAGGTTGATATACCGTAAAAGAAACTAAACCAAATCAAAAGAATGAGAAGCGCCAGAGAAGAGATGCATTACGAATTGCAAATCTTCCTCCGAGAGTTACTATGTCTGCATCATTAGCATCCAGCATCATGAATCAGGCGCTCAAAGTTCCTGGATTTGGTGTTGAGCCTTATGTTATTGAACACGCTTCCTGGTGTTCTGAATCACAAGGAGAGTACTGCCTCATCTTTAATGCCAACAATATCTATGTTGTTAGCAACAAGGTTTTCAGATCATCTGAACTGAAAAGCCAACTGCTGTTACACAAGACAGTTGTAAAGCATGCAGATCCAATCGACTCAATCAAAATAGAGAATTTATAACAAATTGAATTGAATGCTGATTTAAAGGGCCATTTTAACGAACATGGATGCCGAAACGAGATGGGAACCATTAAAAAATGATACAACGTGTGAGCCGGCAGTTATCATCTGTGACTATCAGTATCTCTATTGGATAGGCCATGTCATTTGACTTGAGAACATCAAAATACACAAAAAATGCTTCATGGCGTATTACTCTACGGAACTCGAGACTAAGAATTTATTGTAGCCTGAAATATAGATGATCCAGAGTTTCCCACTCTGGATCATCTTATGATCGACATAAGTGGAAGTGTACACTTCATGAAGGTACTAAGATCTTCCAAGAACATGCAATGATTTGGGTAAATATCAAGCGTTCACCTAGGAAAGAGCAAATCAATGATCCAGTAATCATTCAATTAACATGTGATGAATGTGATAAAGTATGTCTCTCCAATGCAGGCATTGTTAGCCACAAGAAACGGAATAATAGTAGACAAATTATAATTAAGAGGTTGTGAATATGGCAATGAAGATGAGGATAACAGTCCGAATAATGTAAATAATGCAAGTAATCATAATACCCCATCTCAGAGATATAGAGACAGATATATAGAGAAACATAGACATAGAGGCCAGAGCGTACAATGACCGAAACGTTGTGAATATGGCAATGAAGATGAGGATAACAGTCCGAATAATGTAAATAATGCAAGTAATCATAATACCTCATCTCAGAGATATAGACAGATATATAGAGAGACATAGACATAAAGGCCGGAGCGTACAACGGCCGAAACATTGTGAATATGGCAATGAAGATGAGGATAACAGTCCGAATAATGTAAATAATGCAAGTAATCATAATACCTTATCTCAGAGATATAGACAGATATATAGAGAGACATAGACATAAAGGCCGGAGCGTACAACGGCCGAAACATTGTGAATATGGCAATGAAGATGAGGATAACAGTCCGAATAATGTAAATAATGCAAGTAATCATAATACCTCATTTCATTGATATAGACAGATATATAGAGAGACATGGACATAAAGGCCGGAGCGTACAACGGCCGAAACGTTGTGAATATGGCAATGAAGATGAGGATAACAGTCCGAATAATGTAAATAATGCAAGTAATCATAATACCTTATCTCAGAGATATAGACAGATATATAGAGAGACATAGACATAAAGGCCGGAGCGTACAACGGCCGAAACATTGTGAATATGGCAATGAAGATGAGGATAACAGTCCGAATAATGTAAATAATGCAAGTAATCATAATACCTCATTTCATTGATATAGACAGATATATAGAGAGACATGGACATAAAGGCCGGAGCGTACAACGGCCGAAACGTTGTGAATAGGGCAATGAAGATGAGGATAACAGTCCGAATAATGTAAATAATGCAAGTAATCATAATACCTCATCTCAGAGATATAGACAGATATATAGAGAGACATAGACATAAAGGCCGGAGCATACAACGGCCGAAACATTGTGAATATGGCAATGAAGATGAGGATAACAGTCCGAATAATGTAAATAATGCAAGTAATCATAATACCTCATCTCAGAGATATAGACAGATATATAGAGAGACATAGACATAAAGGCCGGAGCGTACAACGGCCGAAACATTGTGAATATGGCAATGAAGATGAGGATAACAGTCCGAATAATGTAAATAATGCAAGTAATCATAATACCTCATTTCATTGATATAGACAGATATATAGAGAGACATGGACATAAAGGCCGGAGCGTACAACGGCCGAAACGTTGTGAATAGGGCAATGAAGATGAGGATAACAGTCCGAATAATGTAAATAATGCAAGTAATCATAATACCTCATTTCATTGATATAGACAGATATATAGAGAGACATGGACATAAAGGCCGGAGCGTACAACGGCCGAAACGTTGTGAATATGGCAATGAAGATGATGATAACAGTCCGAATAATGTAAATAATGCAAGTAATCATAATACCTCATCTCAGAGATATAGACAGATATATAGAGAGACATAGACATAAAGGCCGGAGCATACAACGGCCGAAACGTTGTGAATATGGCAATGAAGATGAGGATAACAGTCCGAATAATGTAAATAATGCAAGTAATCATAATACCTCATCTCAGAGATATAGACAGATATATAGAGAGACATAGACATAAAGGCCGGAGCATACAACGGCCGAAACATTGTGAATATGGCAATGAAGATGAGGATAACAGTCCGAATAATGTAAATAATGCAAGTAATCATAATACCTCATCTCAGAGATATAGACAGATATATAGAGAGACATAGACATAAAGGCCGGAGCATACAACGGCCGAAACATTGTGAATATGGCAATGAAGATGAGGATAACAGTCCGAATAATGTAAATAATGCAAGTAATCATAATACCTCATCTCAGAGATATAGACAGATATATAGAGAGACATAGACATAAAGGCCGGAGCGTACAACGGCCGAAACATTGTGAATATGGCAATGAAGATGAGGATAACAGTCCGAATAATGTAAATAATGCAAGTAATCATAATACCTCATTTCATTGATATAGACAGATATATAGAGAGACATGGACATAAAGGCCGGAGCGTACAACGGCCGAAACGTTGTGAATAGGGCAATGAAGATGAGGATAACAGTCCGAATAATGTAAATAATGCAAGTAATCATAATACCTCATTTCATTGATATAGACAGATATATAGAGAGACATGGACATAAAGGCCGGAGCGTACAACGGCCGAAACGTTGTGAATATGGCAATGAAGATGATGATAACAGTCCGAATAATGTAAATAATGCAAGTAATCATAATACCTCATCTCAGAGATATAGACAGATATATAGAGAGACATGGACATAAAGACCGGAGCGTACAACGGCCGAAACGTTGTGAATAGGGCAATGAAGATGAGGATAACAGTCCGAATAATGTAAATAATGCAAGTAATCATAATACCTCATTTCATTGATATAGACAGATATATAGAGAGACATGGACATAAAGGCCGGAGCGTACAACGGCCGAAACGTTGTGAATATGGCAATGAAGATGATGATAACAGTCCGAATAATGTAAATAATGCAAGTAATCATAATACCTCATCTCAGAGATATAGACAGATATATAGAGAGACATAGACATAAAGACCGGAGCGTACAACGGCCGAAACGTTGTGAATATGGCAATGAAGATGAGGATAACAGTCCGAATAATGTAAATAATGCAAGTAATCATAATACCTCATCTCAGAGATATAGACAGATATATAGAGAGACATGGACATAAAGACCGGAGCGTACAACGGCCGAAACGTTGTGAATAGGGCAATGAAGATGAGGATAACAGTCCGAATAATGTAAATAATGCAAGTAATCATAATACCTCATCTCAGAGATATAGACAGATATATAGAGAGACATGGACATAAAGACCGGAGCGTACAACGGCCGAAACGTTGTGAATAGGGCAATGAAGATGAGGATAACAGTCCGAATAATGTAAATAATGCAAGTAATCATAATACCTCATTTCATTGATATAGACAGATATATAGAGAGACATGGACATAAAGGCCGGAGCGTACAACGGCCGAAACGTTGTGAATATGGCAATGAAGATGATGATAACAGTCCGAATAATGTAAATAATGCAAGTAATCATAATACCTCATCTCAGAGATATAGACAGATATATAGAGAGACATGGACATAAAGACCGGAGCGTACAACGGCCGAAACGTTGTGAATAGGGCAATGAAGATGAGGATAACAGTCCGAATAATGTAAATAATGCAAGTAATCATAATACCTCATTTCATTGATATAGACAGATATATAGAGAGACATGGACATAAAGGCCGGAGCGTACAACGGCCGAAACGTTGTGAATATGGCAATGAAGATGATGATAACAGTCCGAATAATGTAAATAATGCAAGTAATCATAATACCTCATCTCAGAGATATAGACAGATATATAGAGAGACATGGACATAAAGACCGGAGCGTACAACGGCCGAAACGTTGTGAATAGGGCAATGAAGATGAGGATAACAGTCCGAATAATGTAAATAATGCAAGTAATCATAATACCTCATTTCATTGATATAGACAGATATATAGAGAGACATGGACATAAAGACCGGAGCGTACAACGGCCGAAACGTTGTGAATAGGGCAATGAAGATGAGGATAACAGTCCGAATAATGTAAATAATGCAAGTTAGTTTGCAACATCTACAATAAGCTTTACAAGCCACTTACTTGCTTCAAGAGTCATTGTCGTTCTGTCGATAACTAAAACCATTGATCAAATATGTCAACGATGCTCAACATCGTTTAACGAGTTGACGGCCATCATATATGTTTATGGCCGAGTCGAACCGAGAAGTTCGTCATCAATTGCGGATGATAAGGGAGTCTAGAGACACGACACACATAGATTTTTCTATCGTATAATTCTTTTGGGACACTCGAAACATCCTACTGTCCGAAATTTATATGCCTTTTCAGAATTTAAGTCTTCCAGCATTGTAGCACTGAGAATCATAACGGAAATTTGAAAGTCACTTTTTCAGGCATGGGAACGCGCGAATATTTTTTTTTTTTTCTGTATAAACTAATTTTTTTTTTTTTCGAAAAGGTTTCTTAGGAATGTTTTACTTTCGAATCACAAGGAGAAACATTATGCTAAATGATACAATCAAGATATAATTTTTCTAAAACATTACTGTATGAGTGCTCGTGCTTGTTCGTGTGTGTGTGTATGTATTCGTGTGTTTAATTATTGATCGTAATTAAGCCTAATAATTGGTCTTAATTGGTTCTATGATATACGGAACAGTCATATAGCCTGATGTGCCTTTAACCGATTGGGCCACAGAGGAGCGTTCGGTCAGCAAGGTCTATTTTACAGTCTTTAAACTACAATCGGTTAAGACACGTCAGACTGTATGGCGGTTCTTTATAGGATACAGGTTCGATTGCTGTCGGAGGACGAATATTTTTTATGAAAGAATTCTCGAACATTCAGGCCGATAAATGTTGTTTAATACTGTTTATTATGAACAGAACATTTACTTAAATATTTCTATCTATAAAAAGAATGTATAAACTTATTATGAATGAAAACTGAAATTTACTTTGTATTTTCTGGAGGCTGGAAATAAAGTTCATATATATATATATATATATATATATATATATATATAGAGAGAGAGAGAGAGAGAGATAGATAGATAGATAGATAGATAGCCATGTCATGTTTGTGCTTTTATATTAACGTTCGTACAATACAAAACTCAAGAGCCCTCAAGCAAAAGTGCTAAATAATATATATATATATATATATATATATATATATATATATATATATATATATATATATATATATATATATATATATATATATATGAGCATTTAGTGATAGGCTTAATCTAATAAAAAAGACAAATTCACCAAATATTTTATGCCGACCAATGATAAAGTATGCGCAAGTCCGTGTGTGAGTTTGTGCTTTTTTATAATAAAGCTCACCAAACATAAGGCTCATGAGCCAGTCCAAGAAGATCGTTACTAAATGAGATGTGTGATATGAATGAAAGATGAAGTTATAGGAAATGAAGATTATTAGATTAAGGATGATAAATAACGACTTTCGCTTGAAGAAGTGAAGATTTTAGCATTTAGGAAAACATTCTCGCGGGAGCTTCTTTTACAAAGTGGAAGTTCTTGGTAAAAATGCTGTCTTGCTGAAACTATCTTCTATTTGCAATAAGATCAAAATAAAGGTGTTTCAATTTCATGGAAGTAGCGTAGTGTCTTCTAGCTGTAAGCTTCTGCACAGCTGGAACTAAAGAATGGAGCGCTCATCTGAACATACGTCATGGAAATATCGATAAGGTAGTGATCATTTTGTAGCGTTCCACCTGTAAAAAAATGTTGTTGAAAGGACAATAGGTCTTCATCCATTAGACCAAGAAAATGATTTTCAGTTCTATTAAGATTAAAATGTGAAGACTGTACAGACGCAGATATGCCAGCAATACACGATTTTTATTTTATAACTCTTGTAAAGCTAAATCATTGCAGAAAGAGTTAGGTACTTTCTGGAGTGATAGAATATGTCTCGAGCTTTTTACCAGTTTCTTCAGATATGGATAATATTCCACGGATTGTTTAGAATGAAATTGAAACCTGATAGAGGTTGAAAGCATGGAGTTTTATTAAGAGTGGATTCATTCATCAAGCCTGATGAAAAGGGAAATGGGAACGATATTAACTTGTTTTTGAGTTATTGAAAGTTACAAAACAGTTGCTTATCCCAGAGAGCTGGGACTTCAGAATACGCCAACTGCACCTCTGCAGAGGAGTTTGATTATGCCACCCGCAAAACAAATGATGCGTCCTGGGTAAGACGATAAACTACATCCAACAGCAAGGATTCTGATCAGGAGATTTTGATGAGTGTAGAACCACCTCTTAATTGATAGTGTTTCCAGGTCCACCCTGACCTGAGGTGGTAGCATCTGTTAGGGTACCAGCTATAGTCAACTACCAAATTGGGCTCAAAACGTGTACAAATACCAGCAATACATTTTTGTAAAAAATTATTACCAGCAAATGATTTTTTGAAGAAAAGTTATTATCAGTAATACATTTTTTGGAAAAAAAATATTACCAACAATAAAAATCTTGTCGGCATTAAATAACCCATTGTGGTGTTGATAGGCTGTAAAACAAAAGAAGCCAAAGTGCAGTTCGAGCAATGTCAGAATAGAAAGGCCAGAGGGGAAAGGTCAAACGAGAGAACAGCTGCAAGGATCAGATTATCTTGCATTTTTGGAAGTGCATCTATAAACAGTGGCATGTGTATGTGTACGCGTGTGTGTGTGTGTGTTCGCGTGTGTGTGTGTGTTTGACTAATGGCCCTAATTATCTTTTTTGTGAGTGGAATAACAGAACGACTGAAATTCACCAAATCTTTTATGGAAATCAGATATAGTGTGTGTGTGTGTGTGTGTGTGTGTGTGTGTGTGTGTGTGCGCGCGCGCGCCGAAAACATTCACAAGAATGATCACATTTTATTTTGGAAGTCGAGAAATACGGGAAAATTCCGGAGAATTGAAGAATTCATGTGAGATGTCTCGCAAGACAAGAGAAATGGCACAAAAGTGATAACAAATATGGCACCAGTTTGTTTACATTGCGCAGATCAGTACAAAAATTTGAGTGATTGCGCAGGTCAGTGTTGCCAATATTGTGTGAACATTTTGTATGAATTGATTGAACGGTTTTCGAAATATTAGAAAAAAGTTACCTCGATAATAATTTGGCACGCAGTGTACATACCACCCATATACCAACTTCTCCATCCCTCTAAACCCTATATACATCTCTTTTTTCTTATCTCTTTACTTCCCCACTTTTTTCCTTTTTTCAAATATCATTTCCGATGAGTTGACAGATTAAATAAGTTAATGGCTGATCCTTATAAAAACGTATTCTAACCTAAACATCCCCCAAAAATCTTTAAATATACAAATAGAAAAAATGCCGTAAGACTTTTTGCCGTTAACAATAATTTTTTTAAAAATCCAGACGACATGCATTTAACGGATGTCAGATTTCATTGAAAAATACATCCCTACCCCCTACCAAAACGTAGCTAATAACGGATACATCAAATTACAGTGATAATGAACACGCAACCACCCCTTATCTGGTTGAATTGGATTTCTCTGTATCCTTGGAAACGTGAATTATGAATTTTTGCTGTGTCTTTAAAACCCAGTAATTTTAAAAGTTACTCCAAAATTCGCTTGAGGATGAAATGAAACTAATGTCTTTAATTTAATTACAAAATTAAATTCGGAGCTTTCAGCTTCCATTTTTGAAACATGGTTAGAACTGTGTAGCGAAAAAAACATATTTTAAATCAATTAATTGATAATATATATATATGTGTGTGTGTGTGTGTTATAAATATAAGAGTGGACTTTGAAGTCAACACGAAGCGGCACATTTTACTCAAATTACTGAAACTTCATAACAGCAGGGTTTTTTTTTAATCGAAATGTAAACAAAGCAATTTCTAAAGAAATAATGAATTATTATTTATTTATCCGACAGATTTTTATTACTTTAAACGTTAAAGAAATTACTTTGCTGAAGCGTTTGATCTGAAAATTTCGCTAGTCTGAACTCGTCAAATATGCTTAAAAGCAATACCGAACATTGCTTGATCCAGAAGTTCTTCGCTCAATGCAGCAGTAAGCAACATATATAAATATTCGATCCGACAACAGGCATGACCTGAGGATTGCGTTCAAGTATGGTACATATTTTCGCCACTCGTTCTTGACATCAGCATTTGTATTTAAGTACGCTATATCCCTGATATTGAGCACTTTAACACATAAATATAGCATACCTTAAAACTATATTTTTATCATATATATATATATATATATATATATATATATATATATATATATATATATATTTTAAACGTAACAAGTGGATCCTAGTAATATAAAATATTAAAACTAATCCACAAAAGAGCTCGATGTATTTATCATTACAGAGCAAATAATTAAAAAACAATAAAATCCAAAATTACTTCATATGGAGAATAGCCTATTTCGCCAGACGAAGATACCGTCTTATCAACACCGGTGTAGACTGAGTTCATATCAGAAATAGAAATTTAACCGTGAAAGTTAAAAAAAAAAAAAAAAAAACAATTGAAAAACTAATACAGATTTTATCGGTTTCAATGGTTGTTTTTACGCAGACATTTTATCCATTCCAATTTGTTTTTATGTCGACATTTTAAAACTAATTCATTCCTTTGATTCAGCATAAAACCAAATTCAAATTTCCTTAATATAGGCTTAATTTAATTACCTACTATATTTCCATAATATTCACTCCCCCTGTAACTCTTCAAATATCGAATGTATAACTAATTCTAATTTTTATATCCCCCCTCTATAACCTCTTTACACTCTATTATTTATAATTTATAAACTTACCCCAACTCTAACATCTTCCCCCGACTCTGTTTCTATTAATCCCTTACATCCTTTTATCTATATATTTTAATGTTATTTTTAAACCCTTTTTTATTCCTCTTTTAATTCTTCATATAAGCCTAAATTAATGTCATAAGGTTAATATTCGGGTTTAATTTTATAAAACTTCTTTCCTTTAAGACAAACACCTTCCATCTTCCCCTGACCACTGCCTTGTGCCTTTCGTCTGACTGAAACATTGAAAGGATAAATTCTGTATTAGTTTGTCGACTGGTGTTTTTTTAATCGTTCACAGTTAAATTTCAGATAGATAGATAGATAGATAGATAGATAGATAGATAGATAGATAGATAGAGAGAGAGAAGTAGGGAGAGAAAGATAGATAGTTAAGATAGATAGATAGATAGATAGATAGATAGATAGATAGATAGATAGATAGATAGGAACAGACTTAGAAAGAAAGAAAGAAAGAAAGAAAGAAAGAAAGAAAGAAAGAAAGAAGTAATCAAAGTAAGATAGTACGATCTGTTCTGGTTGTAAAATATTTAAAACAGAAGCAATTCTAAATATTTTCTTTCCTTTTTTTAATTCCAAACGTATATAATTGTCAGTAAGGAAAACAATCTTTAGTTGCAACCATTTTGGCAGTTGAAGTAATAATGTGCCAATGATTCCCACAAGTTGTCAGTCATCAACAAATCGAAGATAGAAATAAATTCTAAATTGTTTCAGAAAGGTCAACATTTCAAGCTTGAATTTGTTTCGTTCAACTTTCAAGTAACGTTTAACATTTCTTTATTGATTTCGCAAAAGGAGATCCTTTGTTTATTTTTATTTATTTTTTATTTTTTTCGAATTTTATTTGACCGTTTTTGGCACCAGTTTGGGTGGGGCCAAATAAATATTCTTCACCATTGAATTTTCTTTCTTTCTGTTTTTGAAAAATTGTATTCATTTTATTTTTTATTAAACTTCACCCAACTCGCTTTCGACTTTATGATTAATGATGTCGACGGAAAAAGTATTTGGATGTGGGGCTTTGCTAAATATTAAGTGGCAGCAAGTCTCATTGAAACTACAGAACCTTTCTCAATACCCTAAATATCTTAGTACAGCAGAAAGCCATAAAATTCGAACTCCACATGCAATTCAATTTCGTTGTCTTATTTTTGTGGCTCATAGATTAATCAAAGTGCTCTGTAGATTTATTATTATTGAATATTGTTGAATACTTATTATTGAATTATTGAGCAACACACCATTAAAGTGAGGCTGAGTACGTATATACAAAATCCAGTATGCCCATCGTAAGACTAGACACTAATTTCGTGTATCAGCCAAATGTGTGCAATATAGTGTGACAAGTTCTGACAATAGCAAGGAATGACCTTGTACATTATTACATTATTCTTTGTCGCCATATTTATCACAACGTTTCGGCCGTTGTACGCTCCGGCCTTCTTCAGGTGGTTGGAATGTCGAACTGAACCCTTTATTTCGCTCACTGGGGTAGACTGTTCCACGTGCCATGTTTAATGGTTGTCAGTTATCAGTTATCTCCTGTTAATTTCCCTCTCCAAGTTCTCCACTGCCTTAACCGGGTACTGAATACACTGGATCTAACCAACGCCTTTATCCACTGCGCCATGTGTCCTTGAGGACATCTGGGTATGAATTTCTGGGTATTATAAACCTAATGTCTTCAGCAATCATTTTTACCAGTGATCATATTGCAATTTTGCTGTACAACGGCCGAAACGTTGTGATAAATATGGCGACAAAGATGAAGACAATAGTCCGAATAATGTAAATAATGTACTTAATACCTCATCTCAGAAATATAGACAGAATAACCTTGTGTGTATTAGTTTTTTTTAATCATTTCACCCCAAGCAAGGCAATAAAGCCTCTAAGATTTAGGATTATGATTATCAATTAAGTTGATAAATATCTTTCCCACTTTCGTCTTTACATACTTATTAAACCAATTTTTCTTTCAATTCTTTCAATTCGGGATGCACACATAATCATTTCACCCGAGGAGAAACAATGAAGCCAGTAAGATGCAAGGGGTCACTTAGTATAAAAGAAAATGAGAAAAATTATTAAGGAGAGAGAACGATAACAAGACAGGGATTAAGAATACAAACTATAGCGATTGACATTGCATTTAAATTATTGAAGATCAAAGTTGATTTGAAAGCAAGAATCCGGAAGAGGGGAGAAGAAACTGTTAGCGTAGAACTTGCAGTTTCATCGAAGCATTTTAATTATAAAATGATGAAACCTTGCTGCCAATCTAGCATTGCGTTTAGTTAAAAATACCTTCACGTCAAGTAACCGAGTTTCAAGAAACCCAGATTTGGGTTGTCTTCAAATCTAATATATATATATATATATATATATATATATATATATATATATATATATATATATATATACATATATATATATATATAGGCAGCATATCTTCATTGAAGAATGTTTCATTGAATAACATAGACATATGTCTATTTTTAATAGTTTTCTAGTTCTCTAATTAGCTTCTTGATGTTAAGTTGAAATTCATTAAGGAAGGTTCCGTATTTTTTTTAACCCAACTTCTTTCGATCTCCTTCGAGATCATCCTCAGGGTGAATTGCGAAGACAAACTTGTACCTGTGATCGTTTGTGATGGTGGTGTTTGTAAAGACGTGTGCATGCGCTCTGTTAAGATTATTTTAAAATTTAAAAATTATCCATTGTAGCTTCAATGTTTTTTGTAAACAAGTGTCCACAATGTAAGGGAGCTAAGCGGAGATGGTAAAATATACAAAATAGCGTTAAATGTTGGTTAAATGCATTTGCATTTGATATGAAGGGCCTCGGGAATTTGAGTTGTTTTTTTATGGTGCAGTATATTTTTCTTGTTAAGAAGTATTTTCCTGTTTAGTGGAGGTGGACAGGAATGTGTCTTTAAATGTTGTACGACAGAAAACTTGTATCCGACAAATGGTGTGTAAAATGGCCTGATAATGTTCACACACACACACATACACACACACACACACATATATATATATATATATATATATATATATATATATATATATATATAAATATATGTATGTATGTATGTGTGTGTGTGTGTGTGTGTGTGTGTATACAAGTACAGGGTTGGTACAGAAGTATTAAAATTCCAGTAACCAAAAACACTATTCTTAAAAGAGTGCTCAATACCGAGTAGAGCAAATAATGTTTATTCAAAACTATAGCATATCATGTTATCACTACAAAAATTTCAATTTTGTTTCGACACTACTGGATCACTTCATAAACATCAGTAATGTTGAAACAAAATTTAATTTTGTAGTGATTTTATACCATGGAATATGTCATAATTTTGAGTATATACCCGTATAATATCCATAATCCTCGTATTTCAATAAATACTAGTATCTGCTTCTTCTACCGGCCTGTATACTCGATAAAACTTACATTTATATGCGTCTTCTTCTTCTACTTCTTCTTCTTCTTCTTCTTCTTCTTCTTCTTCTTCTTCTTCTTCTTCATCATCATCTTTGTTTCGTGCCTACTCAGAACATAAGCGATCCTATCCTTTGTAAAGTTTGTTTTTGTTTTTGTTTTTTTCGCCATCTCTCTCAAACGATTTTCATAAGTTCATTAGATAGGTTATTCTCTGTCTGTGTTGCCTTCAATATGTCACGTGAGTGGCAAATTCTCCAGTCCTTCCTTCCTCATTTCATAAACAGTCTAGTTGTCTCTTTCTGATTCGATGTATCAGTTCTCTTTTTCTTTACATTTTCTTCAAGACTTCCTCATTATTCACATGTTCAATCCAAGGGATTCTTGGTATTCTTCTATAGAAAAAAAAATCCTGTTAGCTCAACTCTCTTCATCATTTTTAAGGAGATTGTCCAGTATTCACCGTATTACAGGAGGACTGATAAACACAATACATCAGTACTCGTTTCTTTGTTTCTGTTGCTTCAAGCCTCTTCAGCTGAGAGGAGATTTTCCAGCATTCACAGCCGTATGGAAGAGTTCAAAACTCTTTGCTTTATTCATAACGAAATTTTCCTGTTTCTTAATACTATGCTTAGCTTTTAGATAGCAACTTTTGCTGTTCCAATTATACGTTTACTGTCCTCTGTAGAAGTTCTTTATTTTCCTTTTCTGTCTCAGTGTAAAAAATAAAAAATACATCCTTGTCTTACGCCCGCCCCTTTCTATGTTTGTGCAGTTATATAATATTATAGGGTGGAGAATACGAACGTTCTAACCAGTCGGAAACGTGTCCATTCTGACCATGAGACCCGGGTTCGAATCTCATCGTGGTCGATTTGTCAGGAAGGAGACTTTTTGATGTTATCAGAACGGATCAAGGTCAATCCCAGCGTTCAGCACCTTTGGAAAGTCCTTGAAAACCATACCACAGGTTAACCCAAGCCTTGTGAGTGAAATTGGGAGGACGGAACTCTTGAGAGCCATCGATAGCTGTGCTAGCACAAGTCCATAAGTCATCGTGGCCGAGAACTTGAGCGTATTGCCCTTGTTCAAATTGTTGATCACGCTAGACAACACGCTCTTTCCCAGAAACTGTAACTAATGTCTACTCAGCATACTTGCCGTATAAACCACAAGTGAGCTCTGTGGGTGTTGAGTAAACACAAATGCTCCTGAGCAAGCGTCTGCATTAGGGATTGGCTAGCAACCCTAGTTGGCGGGAGTGGTTAAGCTGTAAAAATCAAAATGTATCCTGAAAATGTGATCAACATCTGTTGATTAATAGTAAATTTATTGTGAAAAATGCCATGCAAAATAAAATCCGAAATAATCTATTATTATTAGTATTAGGTTGGTGCAAAAATAATGTCGTTTTCTCACATACGTTACTATGTGAGAAAACGACATTATTATTATTATTAGTAGTAGTAGTAGTAGTAGTAGTAGTAGTACTTTACGGTTTGTTCTACTTTTTCGTTGCATTATCCGTCTTCAATTGATTCTCCACCAAAACCTTCTTTCTCTGCTTTTATCTCCTCCTCCTCTCGTTCTCCTTTGCATGCAACACTCAAAAACCACACACCAGCCCACACGCACCCACGCGCATGCGTGCACGCACGCGCATGCCTACTAATTTATAATCATGTATGCACGCATTTCTTGCATTCTTTTTCTAATCTATTTTTAATTAATCCTTTTCCTTAATTTCAGAATTCAAAACCGACCATTTTTTCGGTGCATTCTCCCACCCTTATCTTTTCTCTTCTCTCCCTCACTATCTACTCCTAAAACCCCAAAACATCATTTACTATTTCTACCGACCTCCCAACAAGGCGCCTAGCTCTTCGCTATACTAGTTTTTCAGACACTTACTTGAAAACGATGTGCATTGTAAAATAATAATAATAATAATAATAATAATAATAATAATAATAATAAATCCAGGAGGAGGAGGAGGAGGCGGATTTGCATCGAGTCGGGCATTTGCCAAGGTGAACGGGCCATTTCCCAATATGTCGCGCCGTTTTTACTATCTTCTTTAGACTTTCTTCCTGGCATAACCCTAACCCCAATCCCCCGCCCCAGCCAGCAAAGGTGTCTATCAATCGATCTCGGCCGACATTTGCCGTAGCTGAGAAAGTAAAATTGATTTTTGCCTTCTCTACTTACGATACCACCAACCTGTTAGCAACAAGGTTCACCCCTGACACTTGTCATTCAAATTCATTCATTCATTCATTCATTGCTTCTTCTTCTCCTTCTTCTTCTCCTTCTTCTTCTTCTTCAGTTGCTTCTCCTTCTTTTGTTACGCCTTCTTTTCTTCCTGCACCACATCTTTTTTTTCTTCTTCTACTTTTGATTTTGCTTCGTCTTCTTTTACTTTTCTTTCTTCTTTTACTGCTGCTATTGCTTCTACTTCTCCTCTTCCTCCTCCTCTTCTTCTTCTTCTGTTGATTCTTCTTCTCTTCTTCCTCCTCCTCTTCTTCTTCTTCTGTTGATTCTTCTTATCCTCTTCCTTGTTCTTTCTCCTCTTCTTCATCCTTTTTCTTTTTTTCTTCTTCTTCACGGAACCAATTTACATTCATTTCTCTTTCCTATTCTTTTTTGAAAACAGACATTTTTTTTTCTTCGTTTTTCTCTTTTTCTCTTTCGATGTTAATTTTATTTTCTATTTCTTTCTAAATTAAATTCATTCTTCATTCATTATTCAAATCAATTAAATGTTATGTTAATTTATTTTTTATTCATTTATATCTCCTTTTCCTTCTTTTTCTTCTTTCCTTCCTTTTTTCTTTTCCTTCCTTTACTTCTTTCCTTCCTTTTCACTTTTCCTTCCTTTTCTTCTTTCATTCCTTTTCTTCTTTTCTTCCATTTCTCTTTTCCTTCTTTTTCTTCTTTTCTTCCTTTTCCTCTTTCTTTCCTTCTCTTCTTTCCTTCCATTTCTCTTTTCCTTCATTTACTTCTTTTCTTCCTTTTCTTCTTTCCTTACATTACTTCTTTCCTTCCTTTTCTCTTTTCCTTCCTTTTCTCTTGCCTTCCTTTTCTTCTTTCCTTCCTTTTCTCTTTTCTCTTTTCCTTCCTTTTCTTCTTTCCTTCCTTTTCTTCTTTCCTTCCTATTCTCTTTTCCTTCATTTTCTCTTTTCCTTCCTTTTCTTCTGTCCTTTCTTTTCTCTTTCCCTTCCTTTTCTTCTTTCCTTCCTTTTCTCTTTTCTTTCCTTTTCTCTTTTCCTTCGATTTCTTCTTTCCTTCCTTTTCTTCTTTTCGTCCTTTTCTCTTTTCCTTCCTGTTTTCTTTCCTTCCTTTTCTTCTTTCCTTCCATTTCTCTTTTCCTTCCTTTTCTCTTTTCCTTCCATTTCTTCTTTCCTTCCTTTTCTTCTTTTCGTCCTTTTCTCTTTTCCTTCCTGTTTTCTTTCCTTCCTTTTCTTCTTTCCTTCCATTTCTCTTTTCCTTCCTTTTCTCTTTTCCTTCCTTTTCTTCTTTCCTTCCATTTCTCTTTTCCTTCCTTTTCTTCTTTCCTTCCATTTCTCTTTTCCTTTCTTTTCTTCTTTCCTTCCTTTTCTTCTTTCCTTACATTTCTTCTTTCTTTCCTTTTCTCTTTTCCTTCGTTTTTTCTTTCCTCCTTTTCTTCTTTCCTTCTTTTTCTTCCTTCTCCCACGATTTCTCATATTTTTATTACTTTCCTTTTTTACGAATGTTTTCTTTCTTTTCTTCTTTATCCTTCCTCACTTTCCATTGCAACTTTTATTTATTTCTTTTTCACTTTTACTTCATTCTTTCTCTTCCCTTTCTTTTTTTTTCCTTCATTATTTTTAATTCCAGCGCCTTTCACTGATTTCTTCTTTCTTTTCTTGTCTTTTTCCTTCCCTTTTCTCTTTCGTTCGTATCTGCCTTTTTTTCTTTTTTTTCTTTTTCTACGCTCATTCATTTATTTGATCTTTTTTTCCTTCACATTCTCATTCTGACGTTCTTTCTTTTTCATTTTGAAAAATTCAAAAACGACTCCCTAATTTATTTTTCATTTTCCCACTGAATCTCATTCATTTCTTTCTTTCCCTCCTTTCAATATATATATATATATATATATATATATATATATATATATATATATATATATATATATATGTCTTACCTTTATTGTTTTCTTCTTTATTCATTACCTTTCTTCATCCTTAACTCTTTCCCTCCGTCAAATATGCATATTTTATTTATTTAGTGCGTGTCTTAGCTGGATTGTTTAACCCTAGCCCACCCGCCAAACACCGTCAGTCCTTCATGATTAATTTCACATTATCTGCAACTCTTTTTATTGATCGATTATTTTTATGCATTTTCTTGTTCACATCAAATGCTTGGTGGTTATGGCTTTGGCTTTACTGCCTCCAAGTCTCCTCAAGTCATTAGCAGTTTCCTCAATACCCACACTGGTCCTAGTGTTTCAGTCATTTACAGTCATATATTTTATTCAAATCTCTGATTTATACGTTATTATTTTTATTAATTTAAAAGTGTTTGGCGCCTTTTAGTAGATCATATGACAAGTCCTTCCAATACGGCAACATTCATACCAATTTGAATTATGATTTTCTTCTTTTCACCCCTGCAGCCACTTTCCCACAGACGAAATGTTACAAGCCTACATTCACCGTCCTGGATAAGATGATAAACTACATCTAACAGCATCAGAATGTTTATTTTTATATTTATTTATGTTTACTTTTATTTTAATTATTTCTAACGGTTATTTTAGCGGGAGCGATTTGTTATTGATTTGGATTAATTTTTACTTATTTTTTCTTATTTAATTGCTTTTTTTTTCTTTACTCTATTCGGCTTTCGATTGTTGAGTAACTTAGTATTTTTATCGTTATATAGCAGTTATAACTACTTTATCGTCCAATTTTTGAATTGGTTGTTGTCGTCTATTCTAACGGTTATTGGTTTGTTAATGTGTTTATTGATTACTTTTTGTATTTTATGTATTTTTTTTATTTGTCTATTCTAATGGGAGTGGTTTGTTAATTTGTTTATTATTTGGTTGGGTTAATTTATTTTACTTGTTTTTTATTATTATTTTGTTTATTTTTATTTATTCTTTTCAGTTTTCCATTTTGAAGTAACGTAGTAAAAATTTGTTTTCATGTCTGCATTTTGAGATGAGCTCAAATCATTTATTTAGCAATTTATTTTGGTCTGAGAAGGTAATAATAGCTATTTTTTCACCTGAACATTGCTTTGTTCATGAAACACCGAGTTGTGCACCGGGGAGGGATAATATATATATATATATATATATATATATATATATACACTACAGGTTAAAAGTTTGAGGCCACTCCTGGTAATTTTTTAAAATGGCCCAAAAAATATTTGTTTTGTACTTAAACGAAAACAAAGTTTATTATTACAGAAAGAAAAATGCATTTTCTAATTAAATTTTGCTGTCGTCAAAATATCCTCCTTTAACCTTGATTACGGCAGCGCAATTTTTTGGCATTCATTGCAAAAGTTTCTCAATGTATATGTCCGATAATTGATATCATTTTTTTTTCAATGACTCTAAGAGACTTTTTTAAAATTTTATTCACTCTTCTGCCAAGTTCATCCCAAACTAATGCTGTATATGTACATATATGTATATATTATGGTATTTGATACCATAGACATTCCTCTAGATATCAAATGAGTAAGTTTGCGTTGCATCAAACTTTTCTCATGAATAAAGCCTGGAAAATCCGCATCCGAATTTCTGACTTTTACCTGGACAAGAATATCAATAACAGATACGGATGTAAGCTGATTACAAAATCCTACAAGCCCCCGCCCCGAGCCCCCTCTCTCTCTTTCTCTCTTTCTATCTTACTCGCTGTCTGTCTGTCTGTCTCTCTCTCTCTCTGTCTCACTCTCTCACTCGCTGTCTGTCTGTCTGTCTCTCTCTCTGTCTCACTCTCTCACTCTCTCACTCGCTGTCTGTCTGTCTGTCTCTCTCTCTCTCATCCTCCTTGCCTTTTGTCTACTTGTCAGCTTGAGCGACAGTTTATGACATTGATGAATAACAAACATGTCAGGAAAATTTGTTATCACAAAAGACACTTCGTTTCAAATCGGCACAGATTGGCGCCGATTCTATCTGCCACGTTCAAATCGCTGATCCAAGAAAGACTCAAAGAACGATGCCATTCAAGAAATATTCCAAAATCGAAAGTTCAAATTAAACTGATATCAGACGATTAATACAAATAAAATCTCTGAAAAGATTACTTTCTATAAGAAATCTAAGTACAGGTTGGAAATAGAAAATTGGCTCTTAATGAAATTTGAAGTCGTATCTTCTATTCTTGGTCGCTTCAATTCAATAAACAGGTTTTTACAAATGAAGCGAAAAAGACAGCAAACACTGAAATGCATTGGAGTTAACTCATCCGAGAGACGGAAGAATTATAGCATTTTAGTGAGAATATGAACTCAGAAGAAGAAACGTTGGATGTGGATTGAAACTATATGAATTAATTCAAAATTCTTGTATGGTACTCCTGACCATTATATAGGAGTCAATGTGCCATAAAACACATTCAGAATCAGAACTTTCAAAATGAGATTAAAGATGTCTAAAATGCTACAAAGAAGACAGTGTCAAAGTAATATTACTTCGAAATAGGGAAGGTACGTAACATTTAAAATTCAAAACAATGCCTATCGACTGTTGGGGAATACAAAAAGCCCTCAGCTTCGACGTAGGTCATATATATAGAGAGAGAGAGAGAGAAATGAGAGAACCCGCAAACGTTTTGGTTATAATGTGGATTTTAAAAAAATATATATTATACTTTAATTTCCAAATTTTTGCTACATGGGTTTCCGGTCTCGCGACTTTCATCAGGCAACGCGTGGTTATTTCCACATATTATTAAAAGGAATGAATTTTCCTTATGTTTCCCGATGTTTCAGCAATTTCTTTTGTGTGTAGTAGTAAACAAAATTTTTCTTGTACTTGGGTTATTATTACACACAATTTTAATGTTGAATCATCAGTGTTTCATGTCGAATTAATATCTGGAGAAACTGACCTCATTTCATTAAGTTAATGTCTGTGAAACCTTTTTATTTATTTTTTTTTATTTATTTTTTTTATTTATTTTTATTTTTTCAGCTTTGTGTGTAGGAGTATGTTTCTTTTGAAACTGTTTTTTCGCACATCTTGCTTGTGGAACTCTCTTCCGGCTTCTTGCTTGCCAGTCAACTTTGATCTTCAAATATTTGTATGTAATGCCAATCAATAGCTTCTGTCATCTGTCCTATTGATTTACTGTTCTTTCTCCTTTGGAGTTGTTTTTCTTATATTCTCTGATACTCAATAACCTCTTGTGTCGTAATTAAATGGTTAAAAAAAAGACAATACGAAAAGGAAGTTCACTTGTCTGAAAAATGATGAAAATATTTTGTTTTTTTTTTGGTTTTTATTGCAACACAAAGATTTCTATTCTAAAATTGTTAAATAAGTTTAAATTTTTGCCTTTTAGACAATTTTGATCTTCAAAAATTTAAATACATTGTCAATTGTTATCTTCTACTTCCTTAATTCCTGCTCTTTTATTTTTCTCTTTGTTAGTAATGTTTTGCTTTTTCTTGTACTTCTTCTCGCTCAGAAAACTTCATGCGTCTTAGTGGCTTTATTACTTACTTGGGGGTGAAATTATTTGAAAAAAAAAAAGATGAACAGCTTTCTAACACTAACAGCATTCTTACACTAGCAAATAAGTTAGTGTAAATATTTTAAATAAAAGAAAGATAGATAGATATTTCGACATTCACGTGCTATATATAAGAATATAACACATTATGAAATGGACAAAGTCCGACAATTATTTTAAGACATTTTTATGTTTCTACATTCTTTTTATAGATACAAATACTTAAGTAAATTCTCTGTTTATAATAAACAGTATTAAACAACATTTACCGTCCTGAATGTCCGAGAAATTTTCACAGAAAATATTCGCCCTCCGACAGGATTCGAACCTGTATCCTTTACGGAACCGTCATTTAGCTTGACGTGCCTTTACCGATTTGGCCACAGAGGAGCGTTCGGTCAGCAAGGTCGAATTTACTGGATTTGAACTTCAATCTTCTATGAATCTCTCAAGTACATTCATGTCTGCTCATGACGTATCAAATGTAAACAAATGACGTCACACATTATGAAATGGACAACGTCCGACAATTATTTTAAGACATTTTTTTATGTTTCTACATTCTTTATTCAAAGATACAAATATTTCAGTAAATGCTCTGTTTTATAATAAACAGTATTAAACAACATTTACCAGCCTGAATGTCTGGAGGACGAATATTTTCTATGAAAATTTCTCGGACATTCAAGCTGGTAAATGTTTAATACTGTTTATTATAAACAGAGCATTTACTGAAATATTTGTATCTATGAAAAGAATGTATAAACCTAAAAATGTCTTAAAATAAGAATACAAATATATTCTGAATAATTTACCAACAGCGGTTGATTCGTAGCAATTTTATTCTGTGGTATCATTGGATTTTATAACAAAATATGACATATTGCAGTAAATATCGACTGCCATGTCTCAGCCTCATCTGATATATTCAATGCTAAAGCAATTAAAATGGCCGTTCTTCTAGCTTCTAAATCACACCAGCCTTAAAAATAAACTCAATTTTGACTTGCGAAATTTAAAAAGTTTAAATTAAAATCGCAAAACTTGACTCTCCTGATTATGTGTAAATTAGCGATTTACGTGATATCTGCCCTCCTACGTGGCGGTGAATGGTTGACACTTTTCTCACAGATGAAGAGTCTTGGAAAAACAGAAACGTGGTTCTACAGAAGGATATTGAGAATACCATGAGCCGAATATGTGAGCAACAACGGATTTTTAGAGAAAATTGAAACTAAAAGGAAGCATAATTAATACCAGGATGAGACAGTTGATATTTCTAGGGCACATAATGAGGAAGAACGGCTTGGAGAATCTGAGACTCAAAGGACAGATTGAAGGCAAGAGGGACAGAGGAAAACAACGCATGACATACCTAGTGAGCTTGAGTAAATGAAGAAGAAGAAGAGGAAGAGGAGGAGGAGAAGGAGGAGGAAAAAGAAGATTAGGAGCAAGAAGAAATGGAGAAGAAGAAGAAGAAGAAGAAGAAGAAGAAGAAGAAGAAGAAGAAGATTAGGAGCAAGAAGAAATGGAGAAGAAGAAGAAGAAGAAGAAGAAGAAGAAGAAGAAGAAGAAGAAGAAGAAGAAGAAGAAAAGGAAAAAGAAGATTAGGAGCAAGAAGAAGAAGAAGAAGAAGAAGGAAAAAGAAGATTAGGAGCAAGAAGAAATGGAGAAGAAGAAGAAGAAGAAGAAGAAGAAGAAGAAGAAGAAGAAGAACTCCTAGGCTATCATTAAGTGTCTGTAGCAGATCTGTACCTACACTACCATATTCTAGTTCCACACTTCGACCAAGCAATGGCTTTTTTTACATTGTCACTAAATAATGATCTCTTAAAGGTCATTTGAGCAGAGTGATAATACAATTCATATGGATATCCCTTCAAGATGTCCACGATTATGGCTCCCCACAACTTTTCGTTTAATATCTAGAAACTGTGTGTTACTAGAATTATTTTGGTAAAGGAAAACGATTTAATTTCCTCTGTCATTCTAAACAACTAATTGCTCATTGTTTTGGGAAGAAACAGTTTTTATTCAATCTTCGGCAGTTCGTCATAAAGAAATTCTTCAGGATCTCACCAAACAGAGAGAGTTTTTTTTCTTAATCCAATTTTCGTTACCAGTCTCTCTCTCTCTCTCTCTCTCTCTCTCTCTCTCTCTCTCCCCGACCTTTTTAGGCGATAATGGCTCTCGACAACTTCCTTTAGAAATATTCAGTAAACTGTATATACCATTTGGAAAAGGCTTACGGCCATATCACGCTGAAACATTGCTTCCCGTGCGAACCCCGAAGTTAAGCAACGTCGAGCCTGGTCGATACCTAGATGGGTGACCGCTTCGGAATTCCAGATGTTGTACGCTTGGAAGTGCGGGTGGTGTAATGGATAATGGTTCAGAATTTTTAATCAGAGTTCCGAGTTGCAATTCCTGTTGTGTTCGTTATATTCCTTTACGCGGGAACGTTAGGAATTCACCTCCCTTCCCCGCCAAGCTATGGGTTAAAACCTGTAGCACTAAATTATTATTATCTCAAAAAATAAAAATTGTGTACAAAATATTTAGATTTCGACATTAAATAACCGAGAGAGGTTGATATGCCGTTAAACGAAAACAACCAACCAATCTCTTGGAAAAGATACTAGAATGCTTTCTCTTGGCTTTCGCTATTGTTTTGAAATCACAGTTGTCTTTCTTCTATACTGGTTGCCAGCCAAGGCTAGAGAGATCAATTGGGCTTGCTATTTCATTCGTAGTTTGAAAGAGAGTGATTGATTCACGTCTTTTCTGAAAGATTTAATGTAATGTGAATGTATAAATCACATCCGAAATTTGAACTCTGCCTGCTCCATTACATTTTCCGTACCAATAAAAGTGTTATATAGCAATAAAGTGTCGCTGCCGACACTGGAGTTTGAACACAGATCACCAGCGAGCAAACACAGGCGATCCTATTTTGAATAAGTAGATCACGTGATAGTAAAGGAAATGTATATATGGGAATTAGTGTGGCGTCTAAATGACTACCATTTCTACTCTATCGTCTATTACTATTCGGATCTCTATTCTTTATACTATTCTCTATTCTGATCACTACACAGATTACTATTCGGTGGTTACTTTTCCAGCGAGTATTATCCAGTAAGTACTATTTGTGCGAGTGTTACTTGAAGGGGTCTGGCACCAATATTGTTCAACAGCGTTACTATAGTTATATCTGCGATTACAAAATCTCTACTACAACGAGCATTACGAAAGTGCCTACGAGTATTCGTTGACATTACAAAAAATGTTAAGCGACTTACTTTTTTTTATTTTTTAATTGGCATTACCCCATGCAAGGCAGTAAAGCCACTAAGACACAAGGGGGTTGAAGGAAACATTAATGATGAGCGGGAAGATAAAAGAGTAATCAGGAGGACAGTAGATAGCGATTGACATTGCAGTTAAATTTTTGGACATTAAAGTTGACTGGAAAGCATGGAGACGGAAGGGAGTTCTAAAAGTAAGGCAGTAAAGCCACTAAGACACAAGGGGTTACAGGGTGTAAAAGAATTAGCAACAGAAACATTAATAATGAGCGTGAAAACGAAAGAGTAATCAGGAGGACAGTAGATAGCTATTGACATTGCATTTAATTTTTTAAGATTAAAGTTGTCTGGAAACATGGAGTCGAAAGGGAGTTCCACAAGCAAGGCAGTAAAGTCACTAAGACGCAAGGGATTACTTGGTGTGGAAGAATTAGGAACAGAAACATTAATAATGAGCGGGAAGAGGAAAGAGCAATCAGTAGATAACGATTGATATTGCATTTAAATTTTTGCGTTTAAAGTTGGCTGGAAAACAGGGAGCCAAAGGGAGTTCCACAAGCGAGAAGTGCGAGAAAAGAAACTGTTAACTTAGTGCATACGGCTACATCTAGCTGTAAATTGATGAGATCTAGGTGCCAGTCTAGCACTGCGCTTAAATTAAAAAAAAAACTAGGTACTATAGCGAAAGGCAATATTCATTCTGTTTTGTACAGAAATGTGGCACATGGTCGAAGTGGGAATTGGAGAAAGGACAGTCTTCTTCTGTCTTAACTATAACTTAGCTAGCCACAAACGCTGAACCAGTCGTACAAATAATATTCCTTACACCAAAACAACACATTCATACGTACCTTTCTTGCTACAATCACCATAATACCTCTTGTCTCTATGAAAATATTAACTAGTCCCCAGATTTACAATTCAGCCATAGCGAAAAGCTCATCTGAACAAATACCATGAAAGTATTTATAGAAAAGACACAGAGAGGCACATCCCAATACTGATATACAATATCTAAATAGCTACTAAGTTTCCCTAATATACTTAAACTAGAATTATATTTTAGGATTTTGTAAATTTTGTTTTTAATAATTTCTGATAATTTGGTTTATTTACTTGTTCGCATGAAGTATATTTTATACACATATATATTTTCAGACGACGGTATGTTGTTGAAAAATGAAACCTTAGGCTGCAGGATGTAAATTATGCTATTAGTATATTATTAAATTATATTAAATTATTATTCATGTATTCGATGATACCCGTCTATTAAGGTGGCTAGCCAATCCCTATTGCAGACGCTTGGTCAGGCGCATTTGTGTTTATTCAACACCCACAGGGTCCACCTGTGGTTTATATTGCAACTATACTGAGCAGACCTTAGTTACGGTTTCTGAGAAAGAGCATGTTATCTAGTGTGATCAACAATTTGAACAAAGCCATCACGCTCAAACCCTCGGCTACGATGACTTGTGACTTCGTGCTAGCACAGCTAGCGACGTGTAACCGATTTCACTCACAAGCCTTGTATCAATCCGTGGCATACACTTTCCAAAGATGTTGCACGCTGGTATCGATGTTATCTAGTTCGATAACATCAGGAAGTCTCATTTCTGAAAAATCGACTATGGTGTATCAGGGTCAGAATGCGAACGCTCTAACCATTCGGCCGTATATTAAATTATTATAATTATATATTTAATTATTATACTATTATGTTATTAAATTGTATTATACTAATATAAATTAGGATGTAGGGTAAATTTCCAGAACTTATTTCTAGAAAAAAGCTGTAAATTTCCAGAACTTATTTCTAAAAAAAAGGTGTAAATTTCCAGAACTTATTTCTAGAAAAAAGCTGTAAATTTCAAGAACTTATTTCTAAAAAAAAAACTGTAAATTTCCAGAATAAAAAGCTGTAAATTCCCAGAATTTATTTCTAAAAAATAGCTGTAAATTTCCAGAACTTATTTCTAGAAAAAAATTAGCTGTAAATTTCCAGAACTTATTTCTAGGAAAAAAAAAGCTGTAAATTTCCAAAACTTATTTCTAGAAAAAAAGCTGTAAATTTCCAGAACTTATTTCTAAAAAACAAAATGTGTAAATTTCCAGAACTTATTTCTAGAAAAAAGCTGTAAATTTCCAGAACTTATTTGTAAAAAATAGCTGTAAATTTCCAGCACATATTTCTAGAATAAAAAGCTGTAAATTTCCAGAACTTATTTCTAGAAAAAAATTAGCTGTAAATTTCCAGAACTTATTTCTAGAAAAATAGCATTTACGGTGCCAGTAATTATGGTAAATTCTGTAGAGATCAAAAGTCATTTCTTAGATTCCCTATTCTTTTTCATGTGTCACCGAGAAGATAAAGTCTCGTTATGTGAAGCAGAGATGATATTATTCCGATGTGGTTCGAATTAGAATTAAGCTGAATTCTATAGGTTAACAGAATAATCACTTCTTTCAGACACGACGAGAAGTGATAGTTATGCATCACTCTATAAGAAGAAAAGGTAAGTAACGGGTGTGAAGATCAAAATTATAGGGGGATGGGTTATCATGTACAGAAAAGTGGGAAGTCGCTAAGGTGGCATCTTTGGCTTTTTAAACAACGACACCAAAAACAGTGAACGCGAAAAGCAATTCGACGTCAGAAAAAAAAATGGTTTTCTTTGTGCAATACGTTTTTATATCGTAAATGGAAATTCGTTCATTTATTGATGATATTCTTGCCAACAGAGAGAGAAATTCATGAAATGAGAAGAAAATGAGGAGAAGCAATGGTGAGGCACTGACTACGAGATGAGAGCAGCAAAAGGTTAATTGGTGAGGTATGGCATTCGATGGAGAATTGATTAGAGAAATAATGAACAGACTCCGATAGATAGATAGATAGAGAGAGAGAGAGAGAGAGAGATAATGAACAGAGTCCGATAGATAGAGAGAGAGAGCGAGAGTCCTATAGATAGATAGATAGATAGATAGATAGAGAGATAGATAGAGAGAGAGAGATAATGAACAGACATCGATAGATAGATAGATAGATAGATAGATAGATAGATAGATAGATAGATAGATAATAAATAGACTCCGATAGATAGATAGAGAGAGAGAGAGAATGAACAGACTCAGATAGATAGATAGATAGATAGATAGATAGATAGATAGATAGATAGATAGATAAAAAGAGAGAGAGAGATAATGAACAGATTCCGATAGATAGAGAGAGAGATAATGAACAGTCTCTGATAGATAGATAGATAGATAGATAGATAGATAGATAGATAGATAGATAGATAGAAATTACTTGAAAAGAGTCTGATGCCCCCCCTTGTCAGATCGATAATCAAAGTGATTGACATGTTCGATTAGACTAAAGAAGATGAAGACATTTCACTAATGGAGATGAACACATTACGATCGAAAAATCAAAAGTGATCTCCATGTTGACTTAATTGAGACAAGTTTTTACGACATGCATAGCAAAGATTTTTCATCGCATCCAAATACGTACGGAACGTTTTACGATAGTTTGACATGGAAATCTTTACCTGTCTCTCGACCTTTTGTCAACCAAGACTTTTACGAATACAATCCATTCTCATGTTTTTCTACAACTCATAATCAGTTTCACTTACATATTCTCTCTCTTGGATTTTATCGTCACTCTCTCTCTCCATCGCTTTCATACATATTTTCTCTCACACTCTCTCTCTTTCTCCCTTTCACTCACACACACACTCTTTCTCTGTCTCTCTCTCTCTCTCACTCACACTCTCTCTATTTCATACACCCTCTTATTTGAACTCACTCTCACGAACTATATTACACTCTTCGTTTCACTCTTACATTCTCTTACATTCACTCTTACATTCTCTCTCTGTCTCTTACACACCTCCCATTTATCTCTCTATTCCACTCTCTCTAACAATGTCTTACTCACGCTCTCTCTCTCTCTTCTCGTAAGCACACACACACATAAATACCGATATAAAGTAAGCCTAACCTCACGGATGTTGATCTTCAAAAAAAAAAAAAGAAAGAAAGAAATAAACACATCATAATGTAATATTAGGTTGTTGCAAAAATAATGACGTAATAATGTCGTTTTTTGACGTTAAAGAATACGTCAAAAACCGACATTATTACGTCATTATTTTTGCACCAACTAATATTTCCTGTTGTCCTTCGTGGTCTTGCAATTAAGATTCAAAATGATTTCTCTTCCCATCCAATCCACTATAATTGTTAATTAAAGATTATATCACTGGGGCACCTGTCTTAGAACAATGACTAGCAGTTCCTGAAGATTGCTATGGTTTTTACTTCTCAGGTGCTCAAATACTGTGGCCTTGTTCCACTCAAAGCTATCAGGTATATTTTCTGGATTAGATTGATAAATATCTTTGTACTGTCCTTTCGAGTAGAGATAAATGACAAGTTGTAAAATATTGAATTAACCGAACATTTGGCGCAATATAGTCTTGTCATTAGTCACTTAGGAAATTTGAAGTGGAAATGTATAAAAGTCGAATAATTAACCAATGAAGTATGTGTTTAATTCTTTTTATATGCATGTGAACATGGCTACATTTAAACAAACTGGGATAGAGATAGATAGATAGATAGATAGATAGATAGATAGATAGATAGATAATGAACAGACTTAGATAGATAGATAGATAGATAGATAGATAGATAGATAGATAGATAGATAGGGACCGACGGAGATAGATAGATAGATAGATAGATAGATAGATAGATAGATAGATAGATAGAAGCAGACTGTGATAGATAGATAGATAGATAGATAGATAGATAGATAGAAGCAGACTGTGATAGATAGATAGATAGATAGATAGATAGATAGATAGATAGATAGATAGATAGATAGATAGAAGCAGACTGTGATAGATAGATAGATAGATAGATAGATAGATAGATAGATAGATAGATAGATAGATAGAAGCAGACTGTGATAGATAGATAGATAGATAGATAGATAGATAGATAGATAGATAGATAGATAGATAGATAGATAGGGACCGACGGAGATAGATAGATAGATAGATATGTGTATAGGCTGGAATAGATAGATAGATAGATAGATAGATAGATAGATAGATAGGGACCGACGGAGATAGATAGATAGATAGATAGATAGATAGATAGATAGATAGATAGATAGATAGATAGAAGCAGACTGTGATAGATAGATAGATAGATAGATATTCCGATAAATCAACAGAGAAAAATGTTTTTACTGAATAAATTGTGCGCATCTAAGCGTGAATGCGACCAAACGACCAGTGATCACTGTACGTTGAGGAGCGCAGAAAAAATTTATTGTCGATTTATGCGCAAATGATGATGACGATGAGTTGGAGGAGGGGGATGAGCATGCTTATTTATTGCGTCAATCAAGATAAGAAAGAAAGAAAGAAAGAAAGAAAGAAAGAAAGAAAGAAAGAAAGAATCGATGTTGAATTACTGATAAGAGATTTAAAGAAGAATTTCAGAGATGAGTAAAGTAAATAGAATGCTAAAGAAAATTTCAATCTTTGGAACGAAATATTTATGATCATAGAATAACAATACAAAGCAGCAGAAATGAAATCAAGACTTGTCAAAAATTAAAAATACGAACAATGTTTTTATCTGAGAAACTCACTCACTTCTAAATCTACTATAGTAAACAAGAAAAAATATGAGTAAGAAATATATTTACATGGCTTGTTGAGCAGCGCCAGTGGTTAGTCTTTGTAGCCAAACTGACAACGGTGCTGTCTTGGAAATACGAGTATATTCTTTTATTTCTGATCAATTCTACTTATCTAACAATTGAAGAATAGAAATCTTGGCTCTGCGGTAAAAATACAAAAATGCTCGAATCCTCATCTTCATTTTTCAGACACTTCAACCCCTTTTTCGTTTATTTTTTTGAACATTTTAACCAAAGCAAGGCAGTAAAGCTGCAAAGACCAAAGAGTTTACTGAGTGTTAGAGAATATGAGAAAAACTACTCTTAAGATGAGAGGACAATAAAAGAACTAGAATTAAGAAGACAGTAGATAACGATTGACATTTCATTTAAATTTTTGAAGATCAAAGGCAATAACGCCACTAAGACGCAAGGGGTTACTGAGTTTTAGAGAATATGAGAAAAACTACTATTAAGGAGAGAGGACAATAAAAGAAAAAGAATTAAGAAGACAGAAAATAACGATTGACATTGCATTTCAATTTTTGATGATCAAAGTACACTGGGAAGTATGAAACCAGAAAAGAGTTCCACAATCGAGAAAGCAAGAGAAGAAACTGTTAGCAGAGAACTTACGGTTACATCTAGCCATTTCAACTGTAAATTGATGTAACCTTGGCGCCAATTTAGTACTGAGCTTAAATTCATTAAGTCTAGGAAACATAGAGGAAAGTTCGCGCGAACAATCATCGTGAAAGTATTTATAGAAAAGGCAGAGGGAAGCTACTGCGGTGCGAAGGGACTGCAGCTGAGATGCCAGGTCAGGACCAATAATACTGCAGATTCTTCTTTGAATTTTATCAAGAATCTACAAATATATAACAGGATCAGCAGACCAGATGAGTCAGCAATATTCAAAGCAAGGACGAATGGTAAACTTATAAATATTAAGATATTTTCTGTGAAAACAAATTATTCGGCACGATATAGTAAAGCCACTTTCTTAGCTGAAAACTTAGCATTTGATTCAAATATACTCTTTCCGCTCCATGTTAGCTGAAAACTTTAATCCAAGAAGCAGAATTGAGTTACTCTTCCGAAGGTTGGTATCAGCCATGCTGATGAAAGTTAAAAGAGATTCTTACAGATGGTTAAAATAAAGAAGTTTCATTTTAGATGCGTTAAAATTACAAAGCCACTCAGTATTCTACTTAAGAACCTATTGTTGGTCATTTTTTAGATCAAGTTTTGGTTTAGCCAATCCTGACATCTAATCAGTGAAACGAAGGAATCTTTTCTAGTCCAGTGGGGTAACAAAAACAAAACGGTCACGAAAAATGGTAATTAATATTCCATGATTACCAATTTATTTCCAGAGAACCACGTACAGTAAGTACTTAAACGATTTCAAATTATAGTCGAGGAAACTAACTCGACACCAACTTTGCTGAGTAAAGAAAACTCTATAGTTTGGAAATTTGTACAAAGTTGTATCAAACACTAAGTCAACAGACCGACTTATCACATTCTACCTTCAAATAATATCTTATAAGAGTTTTGTATTTTTTACTATTCACTAAAGTGGGTTGGTGACACTTAATTTTCCAATTCGTACAAGGTCTATTATATACAAAATTAATATCTTTAATTTCAAAATTTCAAAATTTCAAATTAAATTTAAATTTAAAATTTATTAAAATTTTATTAATTTTTATTTATTATAATTTTTTTACAGTTTTTAATCTTAAAATTTTAATTTAATTTTAATAAACTTTCAATTTTAATAAAATATTTATGAAAATTTTATTAAAATTAAAAGTTTATTAAAGTCAAATTAAATTAAGTTTTTATTATATTAACAATTATTTTTTTAATTTAAAAAATTTTAAATTTAAAATAAATTAAAATTTAAAATTAAAATTTATTAAAATTAAAATTCTATTAAATTTTATTCGTTATAATTTTTTCAAGTTTTTAAACTTAAAATTTTCATTTAATTTTAATAAAATTTCAATTTTAATAAAATTTTAACAAATTTCAATATTTATTAAAATTTTATTAAAATTGAAAGTTTATTAAAATTAAATTAAATTAAGATTTTATTATATTAAAAATTATTTTTAATTTAGAACATTTTAAATTTAAAATTAAATTTAAATTTAAATTTAAATTTATTGGAATTAAAATTTCATTACATTTAATCCAGTATATTAAAAAGAAATTTTTAAGTATTTAAATTTAAAATTTTAATTTATTTTTTTTAATAAACTTTAAATTTTAATAAATTTCAATATATATTAAAATTTTATTAAAATTAAACGTTTATTAACTTAAGATTTTAAATTTAAAAAAATTAAAACATTGCTTTTTTTTACTATTCACTAAAATTGGCTGATGACAGAAAAAAGAAAACTAAAAGTATTCCTTGTTATTATAAAAAAATGAAAGCAAGAAGAAAGGACTAAGAATAGAAAAGGTAGAATTTATGGCCGTTAAAAAGATGAAGATCCGAAGATTCGACCTTTGACCTGCAAATATCCTCACCAAGCAGGCAGAGAATATGTGTGAAGTGTTTTAACAGACTACAAGAAATGTGAGAGAAAACCGAAGATGCATAGAAGTAGCGAATGATTCCCATCAAAAGTTAAACAAAAAATCAGAGAAATTTCATGAGAAAGAAAAAAAAGAGATCTGAGCTGTTATGTAATATCAATGATCTTGTGTGTCAATAATTCCTCGAAAAAAATCCAAAGACGAATATGCAATGTGATAGGTCTTGATCTGGCATCTCGTCTGCAGTTACTTTCTCACAGACGTGTTGTGGCTTCCCTCTGTCTTTTCTACAAATATTTTCATGGCAACTGCACTGACGAGGTACTTTCACTGGTACCCCAACTGCATGAATTTAAGCGTGTTACTAGGTTGGCATTTCGGCCCCACCCTTTCACTGTCAAAACAGTTAAATGTAATCACCTCTTCTACTTCAACAGCTTCTCTCACACTTCCCAGCGGTGAAACTCCCTTCTTCCTAATTGCTTTCCTGATAGATATAATTTTCAAATATTCAAATGTAATGTCAATCGTCATCTTCTGATGCCTTGACCCTGATCTCCGTCCTTCTCTTTATCCTTCCCTCAAACACACCCGTCTCTTTAATCTTGCTCTCACTCTCTGTAACCCCTTGCGTGCTTGTGCCACTCCCCATTTGCTTGGGTGATATGCTTAAAAAATATACTGGACAATCACCTCACAGATGAAATGGAGATTTGAGGCAACAGAAATGTCTGTCTACAGAAGGATGCTGAGAATACTTGTATAGAATATATGCTTAACGAAGAACAAGGAAATTGGAAACAAAAACGAAACTTGTGCATAGAAGACAGATTTCCCGAACAGATAATGAGGAAAGAGAGCTTGGAGAATTTGACACACAAGAGAAGCAAGGATGATAATAATGCTTGTGTAATTGGTTAGCATGACAGACTACAAGGAAGGATATTCAAGCAAACTTTACTAAGAGCGAACAAATTAGAGGAAGTCGTGGAGACACATAAAATGTGTCTCCACGACTTCCTCTAATTTGTTACAGAGAGAAAGATTTGTATACCATCAAAATCCGTCTTCGGTGTATGGCGCTTATTTTCCGAGAGAACTTCTTTTTAAAATTCGTTTTATTTTTATATTATTCATAATAAATCAGAATATTCCAACTGAATTACTTTAATTTAATTTATTGAAAATTTATTATTTATATTGGCAGTTATTTAGGATTTAACTAAAACTAATTGAAGATGTTTTAGGCGATGGTGAGGCTTGCATAGATGACTTGTCAGATTCATTCGACAATTTAAATAGGTTTCTAAGATTAATGGTTTTCAAAAATATGGTAGGTGACTCGAATGGACTTTCAGTAAAGTTACACGTGTACAGGAGGGTATTTGATGGAGAATAGATCGACTTAAAAAACTTAGGAAGTTTATTCGGCTATTGATTATAGTTGAAATTAACTGAAGCAAATTAACAGATAGATAGATAATGAGAATGATGAGATAGAAACACGTCATAATGTAATATTTCCTATTGTCCTTCGTGGTCTTGCAATTAAGATTCAAAATGATTTCTCTTCCCATCCAATCCACTATAATTGTTAATTAAAGATTATATCACTGGGGCACCTGTCTTAGAACAATGACTAGCAGTTCCTGAAGATTGCTATGGTTTTTACTTCTCAGGTACTCAAATACTGTGGCCTTGTTCCACTCAAAGCTATCAGGTATATTTTCTGGATTAGATTGATAAATATCTTTGTACCGTCCTTTCGAGTAGAGATAAATGACAAGTTGTAAAATATTGAATTAACCGAACATTTGGCGCTATATAGTCTTGTCATTAGTCACTTAGGAAATTTGAAGTGGAAATGTATAAAAGTCGAATAATTAACCAATGAAGTATGTTTTTAATTCTTTTTATATGCATGTGAACATAGCTACATTTAAACAAACTGGGATAGAGATAGATAGATAGATAGATAGATAGATAGATAGATAGAAGCAGACTGTGATAGATAGATAGATAGATAGATAGATAGATAGATAGATAGATAGATAGATAGATAGATAATGAACGGACTTCGATATATAGATAGATAGAGAGAGAGAGAGATAATGAACAGACTTCGATAGATAGAGAGATAATGGACTTCGATAGATAGATAGATAGATAGATAGATAGATAGATAGATAGATAGATAGATAGAAATTACTTGAAAAGAATTTGATGCCCCCCTCTGTCAGATCGATAATCAAAGTGATTGACATGTTCGATTAGACTAAAGAAGATGAAGACATTTCACTAATGGAGATGAACACATTACGATCGAAAAATCAAAAGTGATCTCCATGTTGACTTAATTGAGACAAGTTTTTACGACATGCATAGCAAAGATTTTTCATCGCATCCAAATACGTACGGAACGTTTTACGATAGTTTGACATGGAAATCTTTACCTGTCTCTCGACCTTTTGTCAACCAAGACTTTTCCGAATACAATCCATTCTCATGTTTTTCTACAACTCATAATCAGTTTCACTTACATATTCTCTCTCGTGGATTTTATCGACACACTCTCTCTCTCTCTCCGTCACCCTAATATATAATCTCTCTCTCTCTCTCTCATCCTCTTATTCGAACTAATTCTTACTCACACAAACATACTGTCTTCCTCATTTGCACACGCATATCTATAAAACACAGAAAAAAGTAAGCAACACGTTATATTTTGGCGCAACATACTCTTCCTGCGTTTTCTCTGTGCGTTTTTGCTCTGTTTCTAATTATATATATAAATATATATATATATATATATATATATATATATATATGGAGAAAGAGAAAGAGAGGAGACACACAGACAGTATTTTGCATATGAGTCGAATTGGGTTTTTGTCGGGCGAACTGACTGGATGGCTATTCAGTCAAGCGTAACATGAGGATAAAACTAAAGATAAAATGTATGGCTATTTGCCCGAACGGATTCTGCGGCTACTTGACTAGGCCGAGCGTTTTAATGGAAATATTCGTGATTTTGATTTTTATGCGATTTTTATTGTATCAACATTTGTACGGACTCTATGAGGGATAGATAGATAGATAGATAGATAGATAGATAGATAGATAGATAGATAGATAGATAGATAGATAGATAGATAATGTGTAGACTGAGATAGATAGATAGATAGATAGATAGATAGATAGATAGATAGATAGATAGATAGATAGATAATGTGTAGACTGAGATAGATAGATAGATAGATAGATAATTTGTAGACTGAGATAGATAGATAGATAGATAGATAGATAGATAGATAGATAGATAGATAGATAGATAGATAATGTGTAGACTGAGATAGATAGATAGATAGATAGATAATGTGTAGACTGAGATAGATAGATAGATAGATAGATAGATAGATAATGTGTAGACTGAGATAGATAGATAGATAGATAGATAGATAGATAGATAATGTGTAGACTGAGATAGATAGATAGATAGATAGATAGATAGATAGATAGATAGATAGATAATGTGTAGACTGAGATAGATAGATAGATAGATAGATAGATAGATAGATAGATAGATAGATAGATAGATAATTTGTAGACTGAGATAGATAGATAGATAGATAGATAGATAGATAGATAATTTGTAGACTGAGATAGATAGATAGATAGATAGATAGATAGATAATGTGTAGACTGAGATAGATAGATAGATAGATAGATAGATAGATAGATAGATAGATAATGTGTAGACTGAGATAGATAGATAGATAGA
>OZ010614.1:1112064-1162064 GCA_963932145.1 Acanthosepion lycidas | reverse complement strand
ATCTTATCATAATATGGATGCTGTTTCCGTCAATTCTCCTCTTCTCTTATATATCTATTACATTAACTTCATTCCATCAGCGTTTATGCGACGCAATTCCTGTTAAACAGGATCTTCATTTCTGTTTCCTTAAGTTTTACGTTAAAGCGCCATGAGGAAAGTCAAGCAAAAATTATGAACCTTACGTCCCTTATTTTATACATCCTTGCACTCAATATTGATTTCAAATTGATTATAATATGCGCATATTTGCGATAACGCCATTGTCACTAAAAACTGAGCAATCATATTAGAGATCGTAGAATATGTCGGGACAAAAGCTGATATCATTAATTTATCAAAGGCATATGTAAACAAACATAGGTGAATATACACCCTTGTGCAAATTAATTGAAACAACCGTTTTAGTTTTCCTTACTTCCATCCTACGATCAGTTTTAGATCCACTGCAGTGACAGGGTGGAATCGATTTCTATTTTTTCCTCAGATGTAATTAAATCGTATAAAATATTTGCGAGCCCAAATTATAATAGAATTCATTGGCAATGTAAATTCTATAGTAAAAATCATTGGCAATATATTTCCTATATTAGAGTCATTAACAATGTAATTTCTAAAGTAAAAATTATTTGCAATGCATTTTTATGGTATAAAACACTTGTAAGCCAGAATTATAATAGAATTTATTAACAACGTAATTCTTATATTAAAATCATTAGCAACGTCATTCATAAGATAAAAAACATTGTCAATGCATTTTTTATAGTAAAGGCTTTTGTAAGCCAAAATTTTAATAGAAATCATTGACAAATCTCACAAGAAAATCATTGACAACGAAATACTACACCATTGTGAAAATTAATTGAAACAACCGTCTTCTTTTTTCACAATATGGTCAGTTTTAGACCCACTGGAATGACAGGGTATAATCGATTTCTATTTTTCTTCGGATCAGGTCATTTGAATTAATGTGCAGTAATATGAATCTATTTTTGGAGTGTACCATAAAATTTTTTGGCCTTGAAAAATATTGCGTTATCCGTGATTCCATCAGATTTTCATCACGTTCAGAAACTATTGCCTCGACTGTTGATTAGTTGTCCTACAGCCATTGTCTGCGATGAACGTTACTCCAAAGAAGCGTACGAAAATTGTGACGCTGCACGAACACACTAGCCAGCCTTACCAGTGAGCATATCAAAGTACTATAGACTGGTCTTGAAAATCTCCTGATTTAAATTCAATCAAGAATTTGTGGTCAATGTACAATAAAGCCTAAAAATAAGATCTCAAGGTAAACTCATGCTGCGCAAAATTAGCAGAAATGTAAAAGAGTAAATAAAGAAAAGTTCTGATAACAGGTACCATTTGGCCGGAAGTTAGGAAGTTCTGATCGCTGGCTTATATAAGAGGTCATAATTAGAATTATCAGTTTGATGCTAGCTGTTGGCGGATGGTGGAAATGTAGACTGGAGGAGATGGTAAATAGGATAGTAGGTGAGAGTTGGCAGTTACTGTGACGGAGACAGAGAAGGTTAAACAAGAGATATATAAAATCGGAGTTCTTGATGGCCAAAATGAAGATCTGGCCCGTTATCCTCACGCTAAAAAGGAGAGTAGAAGTGAAGATGGCCTAAGTTTCACTCATTCATCCACAACAGACTGTGCCAAGTGAATCCATGAATAAATAACCATATCGGAGTTCTCGCAAGCCAAAATGAAGATCTGGCCCGTTATACTGTCGCTAAAGAGGAATCCCTCATATCCGGAATCCCTCATATCCGGAATCCCTCATATCCGGAATCCCTTTTATCCGGAATCGCGCATATCTGGACATGGTTTTGATCTGTATAGTTGAAATTTTTGGGTGATATTTGAACTGGTTTGAAATTTCTGTTTTTCAGGAAACTTACTTAATTGCTTATGCCTATTTCACCCAAATGGTTTGTATTGGGTGCAAAAGATGATTCAATAAGACGAAAAGAACAACCTTAGAATTATCACAAAAAAAAATGGAAATTTTAAACAGACTAGACGCTGGTTTAAGTTCATTGTAACTAATGGCTGAGTTCAACACAGGAAAGTAAAAATTGTATGATATAAAATCTTCCAAAGAAACTATTTTCCAGCATACACACTGTCACAATGAACACGGAAATAAAAAAAAATGATTGTGATGAAATCTGGACTGCAATTGAAAGAGCTGTTAAGAACGTTGTCAGTTTTATGGGAAGAAAGCCAGCATTCAGCTATGATGATTGCAATAAGGCATGTAGAGTTAAAAAGTGTATTTCATTTAAAAAAAAATTCAAGAACAAAAGCAAAACGAAATGCGGAAAAAGTTGAGAATGACATTAAAAGAGAAAGAATCATCATGCAACAGAGATTAAAAAATCCTTGTTACATTATTTATTTTGCATACGTGACATACTTAATTTAATGAATTTTCATTAACATTACATAATTTATTTCTTTTTTCCTTAAAATCAATTCCGTTATATTTCACTCACCATTAGCTTATTTTTTTTTTTAATATAAAACATTGAAAATAAATGTAAAACCTGTTTTCATTTCTTTTATTTTAATCTAAATATAACCCCTCATATTCGGACTTTGTAACCAATTCCTCATATCAGGAAGGCCTTTTTAGTCCGGTGGTTAGGGATTCTACCGTATATTAAAAAAAGGATTTTTTTTTTTCATTTGGCGTTACTTCATCCTTTGTTCTCGTGTGAACGTGAATTGGATCTTTCCCCTTCTGTGTTCACAGTGACGTAAAATGAGAATTGAAACAAAACTTAGGAAAAGTTGTCCTGTCAGTAAAGGACTAGGAGAGGGCCTTAACCGACTTACCTGACGTTATCTAGGTATTTATAAATTCAAAAGAAAGAAAATAATAAATGCATTTTTAATTATTCAATATTTTAATAATTGAATAAAAATTTAATAAATTTTAAAATTAATAATTGAATAAAAATTCTCGGTTCGACCAAAAGATTGAGTATTATTTTTCACAGGAGCTTGAAACAGTCTTGTTTTATATTTACTAAATGCGAAATTACAAGTCTTTTGTGCTTATTCTTGTATTTTTCTAACTTCACTGACTGAACCCTATCACCGGTCAGTGTGAAAGTATCACGTGTTTGTTTATGTGCCGTCTTGAACTTCCTGTTCTAACAGAAAAATATGGTAACACTGGAACCACTGTGATGTGCCAACTTCCAGTATGAAGATTTTGAGAACTAAAAAGCAGTTTGGTCTGTGGTTGGGGGGGGGAGGTTCTTCAACACTAGTGCTGAGATATTAGAGATGCCCATGGAAAGCATTGTCAAAATATTTAAATGCCGACCAGTACCAATCTCTAGTGAACGCCTACAAGTTGATTTTGCAGTATATTCGATGCTAGATCTTAGGATGAATTTTGGAATGATTTGACACTGTTGATGAAAAATGGTTATACAAGCTATGGCTACCTCAACGATGGAAGGATTGCAAGAGACTAAAGTCCTCAAGAAAAGTCATAAGCACTTTATTTTTGGATAAGGAACGTATTTTAATGACTATCCTCGGAGTTGTCAAACACTTAATACAGAATACTATTCTGTCTTGTTGTACAGATTAAAGAAGCTTTCATTAAAAAAAGCTTTTAAAAGAACAACAGTAAGAGAAGTTCCGGAAAATGGCTCCCCTTTTACAGGAGGTACTAGTCACGGGGCTAACAGGACGATGTGTATTTTAAAGATTTTAGGGCTGAATTGCAAAAAGAATCCACCTTATTCCCCAGATCTTTGCTCCGCATGGCCATTTCCTTTTTACAGACATGGAAACGTGTTTGAAAAGAGAGATAATGTTTTGAATGTTTCAGTGGTGATAGCCTAATGCTAATGCCAATAATGGTAGACAGGACAATTGTCGACTGGGTTGAAGCTTTGCTTCGTGAATTTGGTGACATTGAGTAAGCGTGTGCTCAATGTCTGGCTCAGTCAGTATATAATTGAACTGGAAACAGGGTGAACAATAGCAGTACTAAGAACATGAAATAGGCAACATATCCGTAAACATGAGCAGTGGGACGAGAACAGTCTATCCCGAGAAGATTAAATAAAGGTTCACTTCGAAATTCCCTATAGGTTACACCGATCGACATAATGCTGATGAAGGCCGGCCGATACAACGGCCGAAATGTTGTGATAAAAACAAAGATAAGGATATCTAAATAGTTTAAATAATGATAACCTCGTAGACAGAAATTAATGGTAATTGTCAATATTAGCCGTTTCTTTGACAGAGCAGCAAACCAATTTTTTTACGTTAAAATTTATAAAATTCTATTAAAATAATTTTTAGGAAAATAGGTTTCTTAAGTAAAGTTATTTTTTTATTGTTCTTTCCAGTATTAATGGCAGTTTCCTTCCTATCCTGTTGTTTGTAGCAATGTCAACATAATTATTATGCTCTTTTGTTTTCTCGGAGTTAAATGTGCTATTTTTATTTTAATTGTTGCTGCTGTTAAAAGTTCTTAGGTTTCTGCCATTTGCTTAGAAAGGTTTCAAATGACTGGTTTCGATCCTTTTGGACGAGTTTGGGGCCATGCATGACATCTATATGAATGTCTTGAACTGACAATGCCATTTAAGAACAGGAATTTAGGATAATTCTTTGCTCTTGTAGCAATTCACAGTAATAAGCGAAAATGCCTAAATCGCAGGGTTACGATTAGGGTTATTCAGCTTCCTTATTTCTTACAAAAATGTTATAACTGATCAACACATTGCTGTAGTTGGAGTTTTTGGTATTTACTAACCCTATATATTGATTTTTATAATGGATTCATAATGTTTTTTTGCTTCCATTTCAATTCCAGATCATTGTTTCTGTTTTGAAAAGGTTTATTTTTGAGTCATATTTCTAGTAAAACTTGATAGAAGATTGTTGATTTTCTGTTCACAATCATTCTTATCCTAATTAAGAATACCTATATCATCGGCTCCCTCATTTCCAGGACAATGGCCGCGCGATGGAAAACATGGTCGCTGTTTCCGATTAATAAATATGGTTGCGGATTTTGGTTTGTTTATAAAAAAAACAAAACAAGAGGCGTTCTCATTTCCTCTTCCTCGTGTTACTGATGAGGTATCAAATGTTTCTAACACTAGAACTAACCCTAAACCTAACGCTAATCCTAACATTAACCCAAACCCTAAAACTAATCATAACCCTAAACGCAGCCCTAATCCTAACATTAACCCTAAGACTAGCCCTAACCCTAATCCTAATCCTATCCCTAATCATAACCTAACCCTAAACCTAACCCTAACCTCTAACCCTAATCCTAACCCTAATCCTAACCCTAACCCAAGACCTAACATTAGTCCTAACCTTAACCTAATCCCAACCCTGACTAGCCCTAACCCTAATCCTAATCCTAACCCTAAACTCTAAACCTAACCCTAACCCTAACCGTAATCCTAACCCTAATCCCAACCCTAATCCTAACTCTCGCTAATGATATTTGATTATCATGATCTTTATAGTTCCTTTTTCATATTCCGTTGGGTCAAAGTTGGGAATGCAGTTTCCAATGGATGAAAAGAGGAGCTCTCTATCACCGTGTTTGTATCCTGTAAGTTCGACAAGTTAAAAATATAAGAAATGATATAGAATTTGTATTGAATACCGGGTTGAATATATAGCAGAGAATGTTTTATGTCTCTAAGTCATTATCTTCACAGTTAGGACGATCATTTTTCAGCTAGCAGCCATATAGAAATACGAGAAATTTTGACAACACACTGACACTTGTTGAAATTCTTACAGAATTGTTGAAGTTTTCTCTACATTTAGTTCTTGATTTCACGAACCAATCGATGACATTTTAATAAGCTGATTTTTTTTTTTTTTTTTTTTTTTTGGTGGGAAAATGCTTTGACAATAAACCTTACTTTGCCGTTTAATAATATCTTTAATTTAATTTTAGTGGAATCATAATATAAACATTATTTTTTTACAAAATTTCTTCTTCTTCACTTTTAACAGCAAAGTAGAAATTCTTAGGATTTTTTACTCTTGAGCATGCAAAGTAAATCTGGCCATGCGTAAATATTTTTTCTTTTTGCCAAATTTCAAATATTTGAAGCGTTTGGCCTCGTGATTTGTTTATAATTCTCGCAAAAGTAGAGCGAACTGGAAACTGGATGCTTGCATAAATAAAAACTTAAAGAAAAGATATGCAAAGAACAATATTGCATTTTTATTAAATAAGTATTTTTTATTTTAATCATTAAGTTGGTTTTAAAATAGTGGGAGTATTTTATGTTAAATAAAAAAAACTTTTCATTTTTCCTAAAAGAACCAATGACACTTTATTGTACTGAACTATGTACCCTAGTAAAACCAACTGTACTTTGTATCCCCTTATATGATTGAACTTTTCCCCAAAATTTAGTTTCGATGGGTCAATATATGGCTTTTTTAGTGGGTATGACGAACTGACTGACAAAAGTCACAGAATTTTATATATAGATTCTTTGATTTTCCAACATTGTTATCATTTAACTTCCATGAATTTCGAAGTCTCGCAGATCGTATGACACTTGCGATATTTTGTGAAGGTCATGTGAACTCGCCATTCATTATTCAGACGATTCCTAAAATTAACATTATTTTAAAATTTTATTTATGAAAAAAAACAGACATTTAAATAGATATGGAAGATCAATTACTTTTTTATTCTTTCTCTTAAAAGAATTATGAAAAACCAATTTAATGTTTTTCTTTTTTCTTTTATCTAAAACAGAAGAGTAACTAACGTTGGAATTGTTATTTGCCAAAACGTCTGTTAGCACAAGAATAAGACACCCAGTCGGGATTGAACTCACAACTAATTATTAATGGTCAACAAACTAGCTCACTAATCATTACCACAAGCATTAATAGTTATCTACTAAGCTTCGCTTAGTTTGGCTCAAGGTTGCAAGTATGGAGCACCCAGTGAGGACTGAACTTATTACTCGATAATGATGGTCTATCAAGTTAATTCATAAAATATTACTTCATGTTGAGGCCTCCTCCCAGATAATGTAAGATCTTCTTCTAAGTTATGAGTTCTTTGAGGATGTAAGTGATCATGGCCCTCCACAACTTCCTGTAACTTGTAGCTATTAATAAGTTTTCTTCTTTCACACAAATCCTGTTCTACCATCCATTTACTCAAGCCCAAGTAAAAAGTATCCATTTAGCTCTGGTGGTTCTAGTCTAGGCAAGGTAGAAAATAAATATGAACATTTCTAAAATCAATTCGAACGAATTTCCTTTCTTCATGTAAGATAAAATGTTGAACTCCAAATTATTAAATAGCTTCAGAAAAAAAAAATGATAATTTTAGATTTACACGAATCGATCTTGTTAAACATTACAGAATTCATACGGATTTTCAAAGAACTGTTTTCGGTTGCCTACCGCTTTTCGTGCAAAGAAATATTAAGGCTGTTAAGAAAATAATGTTGTACTTTGGAGATGGAATATTAACCGTTTTTAAATGTAAAGAAACATTTTAATTCGTTTGTCGAGAACATTATCACCCTTACTAGCAATGTCAAAAGCCCAACTTGAAATTATTTCTTTACTTCCTTTTTCAATGAATCTAAGATATCGAATAATATCCAGATCAAAACAAACCCTGTAAGGAATCAGTGAAATGTAGTTGGTCTCTTAAAAAAGTAGGAAGTTATTTAAATAGTTTTTTATTAAAATATTTATAAAAATTTGAGATCTGCGTGAAAATGTCCTGATTTTACCAACATAAATGTTTGGCATTTTTCAGAAAGACCAGTAAAATAAATTCTGTAGAAGACGGAATTCTTAGCCAGGAATATTTTATCGTATCATCCTAAATCCTAAATCCACCAGCTTCGTTCTCTAATATTCGTTTTTTAGAAGTTAATAATAAATCTTAAACTAAAAAAGATATCAATTTCGCATAATCAAAATTCTTTCCGTCCAAAATCCAAAAGTCTTTAACAAGGAATAAATAAAATTGGTTCTATCATGAGATTTCACTACTGGCAATAATAATCGTTATGCATAAGTGTATTTAAGATTTTCAAATTTTCAACAGACTTATTTCCTCCAAATAAATGAAAAATTATTTCCTTTCACTTATCATCTCTATGCCTGTATACAACACAAGCCCCCTTTTGCTATCGCAGTAATTTTAAGGTCTCAGATAAGCCTCAAACGCAAATCTGGCCCTTGATCTTTGTTGTCTAAGCACAATGGGGAAATATTGTTTCGTCGATTCCGGCCTCCAATTAATTTTATTTATTAAGAAACATGAACAATTTTCTTGGCATTCTTTGTAAGTAATTGATGGGATATAGTAGGTGTCGTCGATTACATGCTCTCTAAAATAAGGAAAAAAAACTTCCAGAAAAAATTGTTTTTTTATGAAGAACCAACAGAAATGAAAATTCTGCTGAAAGATTTTCTGATTTTATCTCCAGGAATTTTAACATTCTTTAGATTGACAATTGAAGTCTTATTCGCTAAAATAAACTCTGGCGGTCAAATGCTTTGGTAAGATGTATTTTACTATTTTAGTATTTTAGTATTTTCCTAATGTCGATTTATTACCTTAACTTTTCTGTTTAATCAAATCACTGGAAAACTTTCCCAATAACAAAAAAAAATAAAGAGATCAATTTAGCACAAATACAATTATTTCTGTCTATAATCCCGTTGTAAAGATATGGAAGGCGCTTATCTCCCTTTGGTCGAGGTAAGTCACGTGGGTAACATGTCGGTCGCTTAATGACCTCACTTCATACAGTGACTTACGCGGCAGTCAATCTTCAGTTCGTTTTATAGCATCAAACCGAAAGGTTACTTTCTTTTTAGTCTGGGATAAACCTGTCTCCCCTGCAGTTTACAAGTGTATGGTGCTGTTTCCCGTTTGAATCTGGAGTCCAAAACGTCTTCTCCAGAGACAGGAATATCGACATATTATATGTAAGAGCCTTCATTTTTGTTTCTCTTTACAATCTGCTTTGCTGTGTAGATATTTGTGATTTATTATTCTTCACGTGGGACATGTGCATATATATATATATATATATATAGAGAGAGAGAGAGAGATTTGTGTGCACCTTAGTGATATAAAAATCTCTCAGAGAACAAAGTATGTTTGTCATTCCTTTTCATTTCAACCGTTCAGTAACGTCCGTGAACTACGGTGTCATTGTATCACCAAATATAGTAATGCCCAAAACGTAGCGAATACAAATGGAGAATAAAACTTTCGACCATAGCTCTCCTTTTTATTACACCATCTTCTTATAACAAGGAAGCAAAAAAAGATTTTATCTGGAGAGTTCGCCGTTGCTAAATATAACGGTTGTGCTTTTGACAAATACACACACACACACACACACACACACACACATATATTAGGTTAGTGCAAAAATAATGACGTAATAATGTCGTTTTTTGACGTATTTTTTAACGTCAAAAAACGACATTATTACGTCATTATTTTTGCACCAACCTAATATATATACTGTGTAACCCGGATATAAGAGAAACCCATATATAAGAGAGATGTTCTCTGGTCCCAAATTAGAGCCTGTTAATGTATATAAATTAAACCAAACCCGGAAATAAGAGACTTCTCCGGTCCCGACAACTCGCTTATATCCGGGTTACACTATATAATATATATATATATATATATAATATATATATATATATATATATATAACTTCCGATATTTAAACAGGTAAATTGATTGAATAAAAATAATATTGTTGTTTCTCCGCACCCAGGGTTACATATCCGATTTTAGCGAAGAAACTTGATTTATTTAATATTAATGTTGATTGCCCAAAATAATTATTGCTTTCAACCTGCCCGCCATTTTTCATTTTAAAAACAAGCGCGGTCAAATCAAAGTATTTAAGTCTGCTGAGAATCAATAATTAAAAGTGAATTCAGGAAAACAGACGATACGTAAATATCGCCGTTGGGGAGAGAATTCCTCACTTATGAAGATCTAATTTATAATGATGTTCATGGCTCTCTTTTTTTTTTCGTAGCAAATAGAAGAATATATTGATGAGATATGAATTTTTAATTCAAAGTAAATTTCCGCCAATTTTATGATTTTCTCTCGTTTAATTTTGTAAATGGAACTCACTCCAGTGCTAAGCAAAATTCAGAATTTGTTTGAAGTGACGGTAATTTAACTTTTATTGCTTTGTGAAAAAGAGCGAGGTGTAAATATTAGGGTGATGCCAGTGAGAGTGGGATTTAATTAGAAAGAGAGGGACGAGATAGACTGAGGCTGGAAAAAAAAATAAAAAAGGGACACAAAGAAAGAAAGACGGAAACAATAAAAATGAGACAGATTGAAGAAAAGAGAGAGAGAGAGAGAGATACAGATTGAAGAAAAAGAAAGAAAGTAGTAATGTAAGAAAAAAGAAAGATAAACACATGGGAGAAAGAAAGGAAGGTAGACGCAAAGACAGAGAAAAAGAGATACAAATGGAAGCAAATAAGAAAGAAAGAAAGATGGAAGCAATGAAAAAGAAAGAGAGATAGATTGAAGAAAGAGAGAGAGAAAGAAAAGTAACGAAAGAAAAAAGAAATATAAACATATAAGAGAAAGAAAGTATAAAGAAGAAATATGCCCTACCCTCCAAAAGTTTAAGATCACTTACAAAATTATGTTTGAACGTCAAATTTTATGTTAAATTTTATAAATATAGATAATTGGAGGTAAAATTACAAGAAATAATTCTTTCCAAAAGGTTTGGGTATATTCAATATGAAATAACATTTTTTTTTTATTTTAATTGCAGTATCTCCTTTACTGCAATCTGAGCGTGAGGAGGCTGACTCTAAATTGTTTTAAAGCATTCTATTTTGCAACAACGCAGTCCAAAGTCACTATTGCGTTGTCAGATGACGAAACACTACGAGATATATGCTTCATAATATTAGTATTATGTGTTTCAAATTCAATTATTAAAAAAACAAATAATAATTTCAATTTTGCAGATTCAATCTTAATATGGGCAAGGAATATAATTCGTTACCTGAAAAGAAGCAAACCATCGTCAGATTACGTCGTAAAGACTACAGTTTCCGAGATAAAGCCAAAAAAGTTAACGTTACATATACTGCAGTTCGGTCTTCTATTGTGAAAATGTGGAAACAGGTGAAAATAACGAGAGACAGCGGTCAGGTCGACCAAAATCCATTTGCAAATCACAAGATAAGTTCATCAGAATCACTATTCTTCAAAACATGAATCTGACAGTCCCTTAAATTGCTGCACAAGTAAGTGAAGCGGACGGAGCTAATGTATGTGCATCAACAGTTAAAAGAAGACTCACTGCAGCGGGTTTAAAAGGCCGCTGTGCTGCCAGGAAACCACTGCTTAAACAGGCACATACACATAAGCTAAACATATAAGCGAAAAAACAAACATCAAAACTGGACTGTCAATCAATGGAAACAAGTCCTCTGGACTGACGAATACAAGTTTGAGATCTTCGGATCTCGGAGACGAGTGCATGTGAGGCGAAGAACCAGTGAACGAATTATTACTGCTTGCATTATGGCAACTATAGAGCATGGTGGAGGAAACGCGATGATCTGGGGTTGTTTTGAAGGCAATATTGAATCAACATGGCTATCAATCTAGCCTACAGCGCCATGCCATTCCATCTGGAACATCGGTGATCGGTGATAGATTTGTGCTTATGCAAGATAATGAACGGAAGCATATCTCTAAGCTACGTAAAAACTATTTGCAGAAGGAAACTGAAGAAAATAAGTTCACTGTCGTGGAATGGTCACCCCAGTCACTTGACAGGAACTCTATAGAATTAGTTTGGAATGAATTGGACCACAGAATCAAAAAACGACTACCAAGTAGTGCAGAAACCTTGTGGACATTATTAAAAGAGGAATGCTAAAATATTACAAATGAATATTTGTTTTCATTGGTCGAAAGTAAACTCAGCAGTTATCAAGGTGAAGAGCGACTACTTTGATGAATCTTATATTTAGCATTTTTTATATTTTTGTTTTGTTAGAAAGTAAAATATGTTACGTAATGAATTTAATTTTACATTTCATAAAAATTTACCTAAAAATTCTGAGTTATTTAATGTGAGGTGATCTTAAACTTTTGGGCGGTAGTAAGAAAGAAAGAAAGAAAGAAAAAAAGAAAAAGAAAATACATATATGGAAGCAAGAAAGAAAATACATATATGGAAGAAAAAAGAAAGAAAATACATATATGGAAGAAAGAAAGAAAATACATATATGGAAGAAAGAAAGAAAGAAAATACATATATGGATGAAAGAAAAAACGAAACAATAAGAAAGTGATATAGATGAAAGAAAGAAAAAAAGAAAAAAAAATACACATATGGGAGAAAGAAAGAAACAAACAAAAATATATTGGAGAAGGAAAGAAATAAGAACGCAATGAGAAGAAAGAGAGAGATAGAGATGAAAGGAATAAAGAAAGAGTTACAGATGGAAGCAAACTAAGCAAACAGTATTTACATTATGCGGACTATTGTCCTCATCTTTGTCGCCATATTTGTCACAACGTTTCGGCCGTTGTACGCTCCGGCCTTCTTCAGGTGGTTGGAATTTCGAACTGAACCCTTTATTTCGATCCCTGGGGTAGACTGTTCTAGTTCCACGTGCCATGTTTGATGGATGTCAGTTATCAGTTATCTCCTGCTAATTTTCCCTTGGTTTAGGCAGTGGAGAACTTTCAGAGGGAAAATTAGCAGGAGATAACTGATAACTGACATCCATCAAACATGGCACGTGGAACTAGAACAGTCTACCCCAGTGATCGAAATAAAGGGTTCAGTTCGAAATTCCAACCACCTGAAGAAGGCTGGAGCGTACAACGGCCGAAACGTTGTGACAAATATGGCGACAAAGATGAGGACAATAGTCCGCATAATGTAAATAGTGTACATAATACCTCATCTCAGAAATATAGACAAACAAAGGAAAATGAGAAAGATGAAAGTAAATAAATAAATAGCGAAGCAATGAGGGAGAGAGAGAGAGAGAGAGACAGTTCTAAGAAAGAAAGTGAAAAGAAAGAGATAAATTAAGAGAAAAGGAGATTTTAAAAAAAAACGGTTAGGAGATGAGAAAGAGTAAAATGAAATGAAAGAAATCAATAAAAAAAGTTGATATAATTGAGCAATAATAAGAAAGAGAGTTCCTTAAACATTCTCGTTGCTCACATGCCATAGCATTGTCAGTATCCATCTGTAGAAAAACGTCTAGGTCTTCTTTCTCTACAAGACAGTGATTCTCAATCGCGATCTTCATAAGTGTGACGCGAAATATTGTCATATATAACTATGAACCTAAAGAGCCAGGCAAACCTACCTAGGTTTCACCTATGTGGATCGCCAGCGTACCCTGACGATCCGCGTAGGTGAAACCTAGGTAGGTTTGCCTGGCTCTTTAGGTTCATAGTTAGATTTGCTCTACTTAGTGTATTGAGCACTTTGCTTAGTTATTTTTGCTATACACGTGTCGGATTTTTGTTTTTTTTTTTTGTTTTTTTTTACTCTGAGCTGGATTCTGGACGATTGTCTTCGCCTCAATTACATGTTCTTATTTCTTTCTTTTTTTTTTATTCATTATTTTTCCTTGGGTATTGGTTTCTTCATTTACAAGCCCAAACACCTAAGGTTTTTCTGGACGAGTATAATTACTTATATTTATAAGATATATATGTATGGTTGATATTAATCAGGTGACTAAAATGAAGCACGAAAATTGAGGTTCCATGTTCGGAATTTTCGAACACGCCTGTGTTCTTCATCAGAGGATGCGAGAAATAATCAGTGACAGTGGAAACTATTAGTTTTTTGAGGTGGGTAGAATCCGATTGTAGGTGGAATTATTGGAAAAAAAATCCGTTCACCGTTTGATTTCTCGCTGTGCGAAACTTAATGTGAAAATAACCTCAGATTAAAAAATTGGATTTGTGGTAGTGAGTGAAATGTTGAATATAGGAAAAAAGAGTTGTAAGATCAGGGGTGGGGACGGTATTAGAGTTGAAAGATTTAATTTCTTGCGAGTAAAAATCAGTGTTTGAACATAGTGAGATTGTCACTAAAAGTAAAATAAAAGAAAAAAAGAGAGGGGAAAGAAATAGCACAAAATGGAGTAAAGAATTCTTTTATAAAAATCATGTATTTTGGATCTCAACTTGACAACCGTCAAATCCACGTTAAAAGAAAAAAATGAAAGTAACCTAAAGGAACTTGCCTCACCTTGGCACTTAACTCAACGTTAGAAGATAACCTCATTCAATTAACCTGTTACTTTTTTGTCACCTGGTTAATACTAATAAATGTTTTTCGTACTGATTTCATTGGTACCCCCTTTTGTTTGTACTTTAATAAAATACTCTACTTTATAAACTATATGAACTATACGTGGACTCTTTTTTTTTTTTTTTACTGATATATATATATATATATATATATATATATATATATATATATATATATATATATGATAAAATATAGGTTATGGGGTTGCTATATTTATGGGTTAATTTGCTCAATATCAGGGACAGAGTGTATGTAATTAAGTAAATATACAAGTGGACATTGAAGCCAAAACTAGTGGCAACAGTCTGATATATGAGAAACCTGCTATATGGCAATGGATGTTACGTAATGTGCTTATAAAAGACTTTCTCAACCTTTTTAAGCAACGGCACACCTAGTAACATTTACAAGAATCCACCATATAGATAGAGAGAGAGAGAGAGAAATCACTGAGGTAGATATTATCAGATTGAGACAGAAGATGAATATGATAATACTAAAATGTGTAGATAGATATCAAACGAAAACCAGAGACCCAAATGTGATGTGCTATTAATTAGAATGTTCTAATATGCGAAATATGATTTCCCAGACATCTGCCTATATTTCTGAGATGAGGTATCGTAACTATTGAGTTGTCCTCATCTTTATTGTTATATTCACGACGTTTCAGTCGTTATATGCCCCGGCCTTCTTCAGGTGATCGCACTTCGTTTATTTGCACTTCTCGCTTGAGGAACTTTCTTTCGACCTCTTGATTTCTTTCCAGTCAACGTTGATCTTCAAAATTTAAAGGCAGTGACAGTTGTTATCTACTGTCATCTTTTATAGTTCTCGTCTTAATCATTTTTATCCTTTTCTGTTATTACATCACGCTTAATAAACCCCGAATCTTTGCGGCTTTATCGCCTTTCTTAGGGTGAAATGATTAAAAAAAATATTATTCTGTAACATGAATTAAAAAGCATCTTCCTTCTTCCCTTGTTTTTTTTTTTTTTTTTTTTTTGTTCTTTTCTTGTAAACCACAAATGGTAAACCAGTACTTATTTGCATTCCAAGAAAATGTAGAAATGGTCAAGTGTACCTCACAGAGAAAGATTGGCGGCCCAACATAGGGAGAATAGAATATTTAAGCGCTGATATAATACGGGCTCTGAATTTTCGCACATTGCATCTCGTAACTATGAATAAATATACATAGGATTTACTTACAATATCTCGATATTTGCATATATCTATCTATCTATCTATATATATATATATATATATATATATATATATATATATATATATATATCCATCCAAGTATAGGATTAGTGTATACGGAATAAATTCCAATAACCAACAAATACAATTCTTAAAAGAGTGCTCAATACAGAGTAGAGCAAATATAATTATTTATTCGAAAATTATAACATAAATATGTTATAAAATCACTACAAAAATAGCCATTTTGTTTCAACACTTCTGGTGTCTTCTCAGAAATGTTGAAACAAAATGGCTGTTTTTGTAATGATTTTTTAAATATTTTTATGTTATAATTTTCGAAATTATATAATGAAGAAATATAGTCTTAAGATGTGCTATATTTATGGGATAAAGTGCTCAATATCAGAGATAGAGCGTGTGTAAATATAAAAGTGAACATAGAAGTCAACACTTAGAGGCGACAGTCTGTTTCATGCTAGACGCAATCGTCAGGCCACGAGTGCTGTTATTCTTCTCGGCTATTTATATATACGGGTCAGTGGTGCATTGTGGGTAATCTAATTTTTGATGGACTGACCCTTATATATAAATAGCCGAGAAAATAACAACACTCGTGGCCTAACGATTGCGTCTAGCATGAAACAGACTGTCATCTCTAAGTGTTGACTTCTATGTTCACTTTATATATAATTCAATGATATTCAGGGTCTACTCAAAACATTTTCTTCTACATTATATCGATGGACTTTGGAAGATGTTGATTCAGTCAGTCAGTTATGTGCCATGCTTGATACACGCTTAGGCGATCATGTATCTTTCGATACATGACTATGCAGATTTTGTTGCCGCAATATGTTGCTATTTCTTTCTGTTGTAGACCACTTGCCATCAAAGACTATAGAACCCAGTCTGTCATGTTATTTACCCATAGCTGGGGGGAGAAGAAAAGGATTCACACCTTTCATAAGGGTATTAGCATGTAAGTGAATATAATGGATTCGACTGGAATTCGAACTCGGCTCTCCGATTCTTTAATCCAAGCTGCTATTACTCTACCGTGAAAAAAATTAAAATCTTTTTAGGAAATTTTGGAAATTTGTTAGAAATAAGCGCTTACTACTGACAAAAAAAAAGGATAAAAAGTCATATTAAAAAAAAATAAAACTATAAACACAATTGACTTCAAAATGGAAGCTACAATTTTCACGCCGAAACGGTGATCATCTGGTAATAAAAAGCAATAGTATCAGCATTTTGGGTCATATAAATACTCGAAGACATGGTTCTCACCAATAATATCATTAACTGACCATAAAGAAAATAGCATAACACATAGTTAGGTTCATAACTCTAGTGGGAGATTATCTATGATTTCAATTCAACAATCCGCTTTTAACTCAGTGAAGGCAATAATATAGGGTGTCCATAAAGTCCGTGTGCACTTTAAGAAATTTATAATTTTATTTGTATTTGCGATAGAAATAATCTGTAAAAAGTGTTATAAAGTTTAATGTACCTAGTTTTAAGTATAGTTAAAATAACTGTCATTTCAGGCATTACTGTAAATCAGTTGGCAGATGTTTTCCGTGAACTGCAGAATCGTATTACCCTTTCTATTGCTAATGATGGAGGACATGTGAAACTTAAATAAAATTTCAATAAAATCTTAAAAATATAGATTTACTTCTTTCTAATCCTTTTTACAAATTGTTTCTATAACAAATATAAATAAAGTTATAAATTTTTTAAAGTGCACACGAACTTTATGGACACCCTTTATAAGATTTCTCCTCCAAGCACAAATTGCATCTTTTGCAAACTTCGATGCAAGCAAACGCCTTTTATACTAATTTCCACTTCACCTTAGGCCGTTCCTATATAAGCGTATGGCATAGCGCAGAAGTTTGAATCAACATGTCGAACCGTAATTTTGACTTTGTTTCACTCCCCGCTCATGCCTTTCACAAAGGCATGCATCTGTCTTCCTTCAGGTATGGTTTAAATAGTAGGGTAAGCTGGGGTCTGTTGAATTAGGTTGAAGCTAGTCGCGGAAGTGGACGAATCTGAATTTGAAACATCGCGAGGAGAGATGAACTCTAGATACAAGATCTGTTACCTCAACATAGGTTCTGAGGCCATCATCATTATCCTATATGTATTTCGAAAGTATTGTGCTGTCTTCAAAGAGTCTTCTCTGAAATGAAATGTTATTATTAAAAAATCTCTGCTTTCTGTTCCTCAACAACTTCAATGACATCATATTAGGTCCGGCATATGCATTCACAGTGACTTGGCCTACGACATTCTGTGTCAAATATTCATCGTCGAAAGGGCAATTTTCTTACCTTGTCGGTTAGAATTATAACACGCATTAGACGCCTTCAAGAACTTATAATTGTTCTTTTTCACCAACTGAAGCATGTTATCCATGCAACAATGACTGACATTGATAGTTTTCCGATAATATTTAGGAAGATCCTTATCAACTGAATTGATAAATCTATTTCCATTTCCTGCTTTCACCTTTACAAGAGATTAAATCAAATTTTCTTTCGTTCTCTATAGAAATTCACCCTTGAGCAATGTTGCGTGTAAATCATATAATCAATTATTTTAAATCATTTTACCCCAAGCGAAGTAATAAAACCACTAAGATGCAAGGACTTACGGAGAATTAAAGAATATAAAAAAAATAAAAACATGATTAAGGGGAGAGAACAAGAAAAGAACAGAAATTAAAAACATGAAAGGTAACAAGTGCTATTGTATTTCATTTTTCGTAGATCAAACTTGACTGGAAAACAAAAGACAAGCAAGAAGGAACCGTTAGCATAGAACTTACAGTTTCATCTAGCTATTTCAACTGTAAGAAGATGACACCTAGCTTCTAATCAATTCTGAACTTAAATTCGTAAAATCAAGTTACCAAAAGTAATTGTCCTGGGTATGACGATAAACTACATCCGGCAACAAGCCCTGTGATCAGAAGCTTTTGAGGGACGTGGAACCACCTCTTAATTGCTGTTGTTCCTAGGTTCACCTTCACCCGGGGTGGTAGCACCCGTTAGGGTTGCAGCTATGGAAAAATAGTTGACCCCCAAACTGGGGTCAAAACACAATGGAAGTGTAAAAATAGGCTGTTATGGTAAAAATACCAGCTATATTTCTTTGGGAAAATATTACGAGAAGTAGATTTGACTCTCAACAAAAGCCCTCTTTACAAATATACGTCAATCAAAACTGATCTACAAACTGGTTTCTATCAAAGAATACATATTCTATTCATACAAACCTATCCTAAAAATCTCGTCGACATTAAATAATCCATTGAGGTGTTGATATGCCGTATAACAAAAAAAAAACAACAAAAAAGAATGTTCATTACAACAATTATCATGGAAATATTTATAGGAAAGACAAACGGAAGCTACGGCGGCGAGGAAGGAACTGAAGCCGAGAGGCCACGTTAGGACCGATAACATTGCAGAATCTTTGGATTTTATCACGAATCTCTAAATATATAGAAGAACCATCAGACCAGATGTGGCAGCAATAAACAATGTGTGGATGTATGGTAGACTTATAAATGTGTAAGATAGATTCTGGTGAGAACACTTGTCTTGCATGACACAGTGAACCATTATTCCTAGCAGAAAACCTAATAATTGATTCAATGTAATCTTTCCACGCCCCGCCAAGCGGAAGACATTAGCTCGAGAAGGTACAATGAGTCACTCTCCTCGAGGTTATCATCAGCAATGCTGGTGAAAAGTAAAAATGTTTCCTATGACGAATAAAAGAGCAATTTCGAATGCATTAAAATTAACAAGCCATTTCTTGCCCCAGATAACAAAAGATTGAAGGTAATTTTTAAGATCAGCTAACAATTTGATTTTATCGGACTGATCAGACATACTATTAAGGCAGGAGGAAATAGTTATGCCATCCATATAGGTACTGATTTGAGAACTGATGGCATCGGGAAGGTCGTTGAGGAAAATTAGTAACAACGTAGGTCTAAGGATAGATCCCTGAGAACACCAGCATTAATGCAATAAGATCTAGAAGAGTGGCCGTTCAAGACTACATTCATTTCACGATTTGACTTCATCCATAAATACTAGAACTGTTCAACTTGTGAAGAAGGCCCTTATGCCAAACTCTGTCAAACGCCTTCGAGATATCCAAAAGAAAAGCTTGAGCATTACCGTTCTTATCGGAAGTTTGACAGTCTCTTTCAGCAATAACTGTTAATACATCATAGCTTGACCGAGAGAAGTGAAAGTCATATTGTTTGTCTGAAAGAAGACCCTGCGAGGCTATCTCAGAATGCGCTATCGTTGGGAAGCAACTGAAACTTACGACAAGGGTTGACCAAATCTTTCTGAAGCCATCGATTGTTGTACTAATGGGCAATCAGAAGCTCTTCATTCTTCGTTGGCAATTTATCTAGAGATAGTGAGTCACCCCGGTGCGATGTAATGGTTAACAAGCTTGTCTCGCTAGAACGATTATGCCTGAGTAGTAAGTTCGATCCACACTGGGTGCCCCATACTTTCGACCTTGCGTCACATCTAAGCTACGCTTAGAAAATCAATACGGGCACCTCGTAGGCGGTGCAATAGTTAGCAAGCTTGTCTCGTTATAAACAATTATGACTGAGTAGTGAGTTCGATCCTCACTGGGTGCCTCCTATTTTCGCCCGGAAAATGACTGTCTAGAGATAGTGAGGATAAAACAGGGCTGTGGAGTCGGAACCTACGATTCCAGCGCTTTTGTTTTTGGCACCTTACACTCTGATCCCTTTTTATGAAATTAAATGATAATGGCCTCCAAATCTCATAAAACCTATGCATATACGCCTAAATTGAGTAGGCAAATATCATTAGAACTGGCTTTTGTTTTTTATCAAAGAATAAAGGTATTGTAGCGTTTATTTCATAACTATTCATTCTTCAATATTTTCTAACAGAATTAGACAAAATCTTTGAAAGGCTATAGAATAAATAAAAATGCTATAATGTAAGAATTTTACACACGCACACACTATATATATATATATATATATATATATATATATATATATATATATATAATCTTTGCAAATAAGAAATAAGTACAGAACAAAAATAAAACTACTTTATAGAAGTTAAAATATATTTTTTACACGATGTAAAAGACATAAAAAAATTAAAATTCTTTAATGTAAGTTTTTTTTTTTTTACATATTTAGTTTTGAAAATACAAAATAAATAGAAAAAATAAAATGACTTTAAAAAAAGAAGTTGAGATGAATTTCTTTAAAGGAAATTGTAAATCTGCAATAGAAGAAATAAAAAATCTATAATGTAAGACTTTTTACATAAAGTAAATTCAACTGGTGTCTGAGTCGTTATACTTTTACTGACATCCTTAGTTGCTTCCGACTTCAGTGCCCCCCTTAATTGCTTCTGACTTCAGTGCCGCCTGAATTGCTTCCGACTCCTGTGACCCCACTTAATTGCTTGTGAATCTGGTCACCCCTTAATTGCTTCTGACTCCACATCCCTGTTATAGGGATACATCCAACTGGAAAAAAATACAATGACTGAAATTCTTAAATCACAATTTACTGCAGAAGGGGATAGTTTGGTTTTCAAAATTATTGGAATTATGTGAACTTAAAAGCAGTCTGCTTGTAAGTGGTTAAAGAACTTGCTTGAAAACAGTTGGGAGACGTGGATAAAAATGATGTTTATCTAAATCGGTTTATTCCTCTGTTATTTGGTTAGTCAATAAACTGTTACTGAGCTTAAAATTAACACCCAAGAAATTCGTTTCTTTCAATTTGGATGTTGAAAACTCTACTCTTTGAGAAGTTTTACAACATTTTATCTGATTATATAAATTTGTCTACATTAAACTTTTTGAGAAACTTCAATCTGTCCTCAATTATCCTTCTTGTTAAAAAAAGAATTCAGCTAAAATCGTAAGCAAGTAAATGCCAAGTAATATTCAAAATTTTCAATATTCAAAAATAGCAAGGTCATGGCTGCTCCAGGGGACATCTTACAAATTCTTTATAATATAGCACTGACTTTCAGCGCTGCTTCAAATTCTTATCTGTTCGTCTGATAAATTGATTTGCTTTTGCCAAATTAAACTTCATACGATGAATCTTCTCCCCAATTGAAAAGTAGAGATTCAAATGAAATTCCGTATGCGTGGAATTATATTTATCACGTCTGCCTATGACTGAATCTTCAAGTAGAATTTCCAGATCTTCCTTAACTGACTTTTCGTATGATTTTACAGCCAACAAGTTAGTTTTCTCAAGAAATTATCCCTATGATCTATTAACGTAATGAATGCATGCGACTTGGCTAACCGATTTACACGGTTGTTAGCATTTAATATGACCGAAATTTCCCTTGCCTCCGTATTACGTTTCATTTCGCTGAGCGCCAATCTATAAAATTCTGTTACTTGCTCGTTCCGTAACTTAACTGTTCGAATCCATTTTATAAATCTTACTTGATTTGTCAGCTAGCATGAATATTTTCATGGAGACGTTAACAGTGTTCAGATCATTCATAAGGTTCGTTTGAAAGTTATTTCTCACGTGTATAATTTCCAATGCATTCACCATATTAAGCATGTCCTTTTCAAATCCGATTAAGTCGTCCAGTCGTAGGGGTTGGGGGCATTTTTCTATCCGAAACTGTAATTATCATCCCAGCTAGCAGCATTCTCCTTGCCGAGGTAACTGGAAGATTTCCCATTCAGACACTTTAACAACACCCACTACCGTCCCAGGCACATTAATTTGTATGCAAACGACGACGGTAGAGGAATATTTTTCAACGAAATTGCAAATCCTACTTCCGCCATATTTATAAGTACTGTGAAAGTTTTCAATACCTCTCCAGTAAGTATCTCGCTCCTCCTGCTATACTTTACCTTTACAAGAGACAGATCAGCTCCTAAATGGAGTCCTGCTGTTATATATGGACTGGAGCTAGTGTATCTCAATGTGGTGTAATGGTTATCAAGCTTGTTTACGCTAGAACAATTACCACTGAGTAGTGAGTTCGAACCTCACTAGGTGCACTTTACTTTCGGCCTTGTATTGCATCTAACTACACTTAGAAAATCATCATATCACGGTTGGAGCTTCCCAGTTTTCCCTTACCTGTTCTAATAGTGTTAAAAAGCGTTTACCCGGTCTTGTAGGTGATGAAATATATTCCACTTTACAATTCCCTTTCCTATACACTAAACATCTCTCGATTCGCTGCAGTCAAGTGTTTCGACGAGCTACCTTCCTAAGCCCCACTAGTTCTAACCTTCATGACTAAGACTCGCCACGCCTATTTTAGCGGAAAACCCTCATTTTTCATTGTATTCTATTGCTTTGTTCATTCAAATAGCTTCTACGTAAGGTCTAAAGTACGTCGAATTTGATGCGTTTTTTTTTTTTGTTTTTTTTTTTGCTTATAAAGAAGGACTCACGTTCGAACCCTGCAGCGGGCGTTACGTCAAATTTTCATTATTACGTTTCTAGATTTCGAAGAACGGTAAAAGTAATTCACGCTGTTTAAAAAAATATGCTCAAAGTTTAGACTAGCCGAATATTTTTATTACTATATGAGTTATCACTGCGGATACTCATATTTGAAACAGACGCCCCATTTATATATCACGGATGAAATACATATGTCCGTCTGTCTTTCTGAGATGAGGTATTAAAACTACACTATTTGCATTATTCAAACAGATTTTCCCATCTTTATTATCATATTCAGAACGTTTTGGCCGTTACTAGCATTATTTACATTATTCGGACTTTTTTCAGGTGATTGGAATTTTGAATCAAACTCTTTATTTGGTCAAGTGTATAAAAATGTTGGTTAGATCCAGTGACTAGACCCAAAGAATTGTGAATTCAATACCAGGACACAGCAGCGGTGAATCAAAACTTGGAGAGTTAAAGAGAAATAACTGAGACATCCGGAAGAGGCATGGCACGTGGAACTAGAACAATCTACCCCGGTGGACGAAATAAAAGGTTCGATCGAAATTCCAATCATCTGAAGAAGGACGGAACGTACAACGGTCGAAACGTTGTGAATATGGCAATGAAGATGAGGATAACAGTCCGAATATTGTAAATAATTCAAGTAATCATAATACCTCATCTCAGAGATATAGACAGATATATAGAGAGACATAGACAGAAAGGCCGGAGCGTATTATGGCCGAAACGTTGTGAATATGGCAATGAAGATGAGGATAACAGTCCGAATAATGTAAATAATGCAAGTAATCATAATACCTCATCTCAGGGATATAGATAGGTTTTGGCCGTTGTATGCTCCAGCCTTCTTCAGGGGATTTACATTGGAACTGATATTACGTAACAGTTTCTTTGTTTCTAACGAAGCCCAGAGAACTTGAAATTATTATTTAAGAAAATGTAACTTCCGGATGGTAATAGAAGGAGGCTTGTCAACTGAAAGACGTCAACCCACTAATGACAAAGTAATTTCACATCAAAGCTATGAATTCATTGATTACTTATATATATATATATATATATATATATATATATATTGTTGGAGGCATGAAGACAAAGTTCAATGTATAGACGTCGAAATGTCACAATGAGAGATATGAGTCTCTTCCAACGAGTGATTAAGCTTTACTTTGCCGTAAGTTCCTCCGTTTTAAAACGGCTAAGGCGCATTTAAAGTATTAAAAAAATGCAGGTTCAATGTTTGTAGAGAGATTTTCTTTAAATTAAACCTTCGATGCTACTAAACAGATATCAATGTCACTGTTTGAAATATCAGGGTTGCATACTCAGACCCATGTACCAACAAAAATAACGTTTATATTAATATATATAGTATATTATGCAGGTTTGGCTGAAGATCAATCGATGTTCTTTGTACAAGTATAAGGTTGGCGAAAAGTCCTGACTCACTTGGGAAGCGGAAAGAAAATGTCTGGTGGAATTTCCAAGGAGTATTGAATTTCGATCTTGTTCGACATGGTCAAGCTATCAACGCTAACCTGTATTGCCAGCAATAAGACCGTATTTACGACAAACTAAAGGTTGATCCTGCGTTGGTCAATCGAGGGAGGGTTTTGTTTCGGCTAGAAAATGCGAGGCCCCAGACCGCCAGGTTGACTAGGGAGAAGTTCAAATAGATGGACGGTGTTGAGATCCTTCCACATCGACCATTCAGTCCCGATGCTGCTCCAAGTAACTATGGTCTATTCCGCTCAAGGACGTACTTCCTCCGCGATACAACACTTTTTATGATCTAAAGGAAGCTTGTTGACAGATTTGTATTCAAAATATTCGACGGGAACTATGGACTTTATTTTCAAGAATTAATGTTGGTGTTGCGTCAGAAAACAACAATGTTCTTTTCTTTCTGCTTTCTAAGTGAGTCTGGAGTTTCTGGCCAACTTAATATTTTTTTTTTCTTTTTTTCATTTTTCTTTTTTCCTTTCCATCTTTCTTTTTCCGGGGAGAATAGAAACATGAATTCCCAGTCTCTTTCTTAATATCTATAAAGAACTTTCGTTGATCTTCAAGCAAACATATCTATATACATGAAAATGTGCTGATAAAGTACACCTTATATATATATATATATATATATAGCCGACTTTCCCTGACGATCCGTTTAGGTGAAACCTAGGTGGATTTGTCTGGCTCAGTAGGTGTATATATATATATATCTATATATATATATATATATATGTGTGTGTATGTAAGCAAATATATGGATATAGATCCGACAGTATGAAGAAAAATATACGGAAAAAACAAACAAAAATTCTTATATGCAATTATGCTGTTTTAATGTTAATATAATGTCAACGTCGGACGTTTCGGTCTAATAAACCATCTTCAGGACATATTCATAAAATATAATTAACATTATCAATTCAACATGACAAAGACGATGGACATAAGAACAAAACTTATCCAAACAGATAACTGAAAGTTTTATGATCAGCGTTCCGTTTAAACATGGTCACGTTGTCGTCACGTGGGCGACGCTGTGAAAACGTATTCCTAAAATTTGAGTATTTTGAATGAAAAATGAAAAATGAAAAGAATTCTATTTTGATCTAAAATTTATATGTACGCTTGTCGAGCATTAATCTCGCTAGAAAAGGGGAATACTGAAGAAGCCAGGTCTAGTATTCACCGTGCGTGAGATGGATATTATGCCTGCTTCATAAATCCTCCTAAGATTTTTATTATGAAAATATTTTTAAATCTTCACGGAATCAAAATCGAAATTATGATCTGCTTTAGTTGTGTCTACAACTAAAGCATTGTTTAAATTTCCGAGGCGAATATCTCGTTTATGTTCGAAAACACGAGATTTTACGGACCTACATGTTTCACCTACATATTTTAGGTGACAGTTTTTGCATGAGATTTGGTAGATGCAAGCATCGGATGTAATATGTTGTTTGCTGGTGCTGTTTAATAAATTACGGATACTTCTAGTAGGTAATATTGTAGTTTTAATTTTTAACGCATTTAAATTATTGGAGATACGTTCGGTCAAATGTTTATTTGGTAGAAAGATGCGACCAAAAGAATTATTATCAGGGGCAGCTGAAAGTGTACCTTTCACTGATGTAGTTGTAATGGCCTTCGTACATATAAATTTTAGATCAAAATAGAATTCTTTTCATTTTTCAATTTTCGTTCAAAATAGTCAAATTTTAGGAATACGTTTTCACAGCGTCGCCCACGTGACGACAACGTGACCATGTTTAAAACGGAACGCTGATCATAAAACTTTCAGTTATCTGTTCATTTCCCTCCCCTCTCATTTTATCATTATTAGAATTGTATATATATATATATCATCATTAGAATTTTCATGGTATGGGGCGCGATTTTGGTAGGTCTCCCTTGAGAGCACGTGGTATTATGGTGGTTGAAGGATTGTTTGGTGATGGACGAGTTCTTTAGGTGAATGTGTAAAATGTAATGTACGAATGGGTCGCGAATCTGATTAGCTAGGTATAAGATAGTTAGTGTTGACCAGCCTCTACCCCTCCCCTTTATTGGCCTTGTGCCACAATTTGTACTTTTTGTTCAAATAAATACCAGTCTTGTTCTTATGTCCATCGTCTTTGTCATGTTAAATTGATAATGTTAATTATATTTTATGAATATGTCCTGAAGATGGTTTATTAGACCGAAACGTCCGACGTTGACATTATATTAACATTAAAACAGCATAATTGCATATAAGGATTTTTGTTTGCTTTTTCCATATATTTTTCTTCATATATATATATATATATATATATATATATATATATATATATATATATATATATAAATAATGTGCGTGTGTGTGTTTATGTGCGCGTAAATAATATAAAATACACCAGTGTATATTGGTTACACTGCAACATTTCTTTCGAGAACGTTGACCTGTCCGTTCTCTGTGCAAAATGCCAAATATAAACATTTAAGATAAATCCCCGGCGCCCCTTTTAATTAACGTAAGGTTCTGGTCGACAATACAACAGTAATCTGCCAATCCAACAGAAAAAAAAACGATTAAAAAATTTAGAGGCTCTTCATATTAAAAGATGGCAATACACAATCAATAAAATCTATTTCAAACACGGCACGTACGTGCTTAAGTACTTTCAAACGGTAAGGTCATTTTACACACATGACGCTAAAATCAGTCCCCGTACATAGGAACCCACGTTTATTTCAAACTCCTGCCTTCGAGCAACATAAACCCTCCATTGACTCTCTCTCTCTCTCTATCTCTCTCTGCTTTTTGAAAAATTCCGAAAATATTCGAAAGTATAGATTATATTGCAGAAAATTTCAACAAGTTTCTTTAGCAGCTTCTATCAAACATCTGAGTTCTTCCACACCAAGATTTCAGTCGACCAAAGAGCATAACCGTCAGTCTTTGTCTTTTCTATTTAACAAAACATATTTAAACGAAGGACAAGTTGCTTATATATACTATATTTTGATATACAAGGCGTCTGCTCAAGCATGGGTATCCACAAAATAAGATTTGGAGGAGTAGGAAACAACTGGCATTATTTCTTTTACGGTGTTCAACATTTGCGATAGAATCATTAAAAAAGAAATGTTGGCCAGGAAAGCGAAAGAATTGATGAAGAGACGGATATTGTAAGATTTAAAAGGCGATTTTACTAACACACACACACACACACATATATATATATATATATATATATATATATATATATATATATATATATATATATAAATTGTGTATAATTAGGCAGCCATTTTTCATTGATGCATGTCTCATTAAATAATATAGACAAGTTTTGTCTATTTTAAGTAAGTTCTTTTCATATTGTCTGATAAGCTTAATAACATTATCATTGAAAGACGAAAGGAAATCACCATATTGATATGTTTTATGTATATAGCTTCAACAATTTTCACGACGCTTGACTCAACATTTGAATGATAACTGTATCATTTTTAGGCATTTAAAACAACATGCCTGGCCGTGTACACAATTCCGGAAAATCCTTGTTGAAAACACAACTATACTTAAACACGAAAACAATAAACAAAAACTAAAAATTCTTGAAGCTATATACAGAAAACAGTTGAAACCTAACCTGAACAAAATAAACTACGAAATCTCCACAAATATTCTTAAATGCCTATAATTGATAACAGAAGTCATTGGTTTATACCAACGGCTTCCCATACTTAATACTTCTCGTTTTCATTCTCGCGTGGTCATGTGTGATGCCATGGGCCGCGTTTCGATTTTCGCTTCCAGCGGCTCGTATGCACGAGTTTGTCGTTGTTTGGAAATCTTCCAATCAAACAAAACAGACTATCATTGTTGCTATGTCCGTGTATTGTTTAATTTATTGTAATGTACTTGTCATCTCTAATGATGGCTTATGTAAGCCGAAAGCTTAGATAGGATTAAAAAACATGTATCAATATGGTGATTGTCTTTCGTCTTTCAATGATAATATATATATATATATATATATTATCAGCCGGTGTCGAGCCTAGCTAGAAGCAACTGGACGCCTAACCACACTGTGGGGCTGTGATAGAGCGAAACAGTCTGTCTGTGGGTGACAATATATATATATATATATATATATATATATATATATATATATATATATATATGCTCCTGAAAAATTATTTCGTTTGAGCTCTCGAGGAAGAAAGACTGGGTTTGTAAACAATGACTACTAATGCTAATAATAGAAGACTTTTCGATAAAACGAATCGAGTTCTCTCAGTCACTGGCGTGTTTATCTAAAAATAAATACGCGTAAATTCACCTTCATCCCTAACGTGCCCCAATGGGTTAGGGGTAGATTCTCCGATTGACACCAATTCGGCCGGGTTTCAATCCTAGTTAGAGGTGACTTGCCGTCTAGCCACACTGAGGAGCTGTCTGTCTGTGGATGACAATATATATATATATATATATATATATATATATATATATATATATTAGGTTGGTGCAAAAATAATATCGTTTTTTGACGTTAAAAAATACGTCAAAAAACGATATTATTTTTGCACCAACCTAATATAATCTTTACTGATTATTTTCTTTTTCAATCTAAGAATGTAACCAAATCACTTCATAGTAAAAAAAAGAATTAAACCATTTTGATAATTTAATAGAAAACATTTATTTATCAATATATTTCCAGATTGAAATTCTGTTCTCATGATATTTCTGTTCAGAAGTCTGATGCTTTTTGACTATAGTGTCATCAGTTGTGTTATGGTTTCTTTGCCACATTCACACTGAATCACTACAATCCCAAAGATCCAATGGGAGACCTATCAAATTTATGAGATATCTATATATATATATATATATATATATATATATATATATATATTGAACAATAAAAAATTTTAATCTTCAGACACACTGGGTTGTACATTAATATTCTTTCGTTTCCTCGACTAGTTTCGGCCGAAATGGCCATCATCAGGAGAAGAAATATTTATGCTTGCTGGTAGCAGTAAACTACAGAAATGAATGGTATATATGTCGAGAGAGAGAGAATGAAAGAGAGAGAGATAGACTAGATGAATCACAGCAGAGACGGTGGTTTCTCCTATAAAGTTGGGGGGGTGTAAATTCGATCCCTGCTGCAGAGAATCTGTTTTATTAAGATGTCTTATATACGTAGGCTGATAAACGTAATACACACTGTTTAAAATAAGTCTTTTTCAAATACGAGTATCCACTAATAATAACTTTTGGTATAATATACACTATGCACACATAAACACAAACACACACAAATAAATAAAAAATGTGGCACAAAATGTTAAGAGGAGGAAGGTCTCAGTCTTCATTATCCTGTCCTTTGCTTAGCTTGTTGCATTCATTGACCGAATCAATTTTCATTTTTTTTTTTTTTTTTTTTTTTTTACTGCATTTATTCTAAATCTTTCATGCAACAATCACGAAAAGGTCACATTCTCTCTAAGGAAATTCTGGCTAATAACAATATTTACAATTTTATGTGGATTTTGTTGGCAGAAGGAAACAAAAGGTTCATATATTACAATTTAAAAAATATTCCCTTGGTGATTTTAGAAGTAAGATATAATATTTGTAGTAAAATGCGTTAGTATGTGAATCACTGGTACTATCTCAAATAACAAAGAAAACAACTGGTCGAAATTTGATATGAGAAAATATGAAAGGAGTAAATTAAATAATTCCTGATAGAAGATTTTGCATATGAACAGTGCAAAAAACAGAACCACGAAGGAGGTAAAACAACAAACGACCAATGATCAGAGATTTAGTAAAAAAAAAAAACAACATATTCCTATTTATTTAGATAAGGATCACAAGTATTTCTAATTATTTGCAGTCAAACCAATTTCGACATCTTTGTTACTATTATAATGTTTCGACCGCAGGTTCGGCCTTCTTCCTGTGTATGTTGATAACCATCAGGAAAATTTCAAACTGAACCATTGATTTAATCTTCGACGTGAGACATTGCTCTCGTTTCGCAGTCTTTTATAGAGATACAGTGTAACCCGGATATAAGAGAAACCGGGATATAAGAGAGATTTTCTCTGGTCCCAAATTAGAGCCAGTGTTAATGTATATAAAATAGACCAAACCCGGATATAAGAGAAACCCGAATATAAGAGACTTCTTATCTGGTCCCGACAACTCTCTTATATCCGGGTTCCACTGTATCTCGTTTTACTTTATTTTATTTATCTTTGGTTATTTATTTTCTGCTCAGTTATGGCTCGTCCTGTTTCCAAATAGTTTTGAATCCGTACCACACGGTCTGGCTTCCCTCCGCCTTTTCTACAAATATTTTCCTGGCAATTGCTCTGACGATCTTTTTTCTCTGGTGCTCCAACTGCATCTGTGCAACTAGATTGGCATTTAGGTCCCACCCGTTTACTGTTGAAATAGCTAAATGCAACCACCACTTTGACTCTAACAGTTTCTTTTCTCGCACTTCCCGCCTTCGGAACTCCTTTCCGTTTAATTGTTTTACTGATAACTACAATCTTCAAAATTTTAAATGCAACGCCAATCGCCATCTTCTATCTCTTTGTCCTTTCCTCAGTCGTCACTTTACTAAGTCTTTTCTCTCATTTTCACTCCCTGTAATCTCCTGCGTACTCATGGCATTCCCGCCTTGCTTCCGGTGAAATGATTAAAAATATGTAAATAATAATTACTCCCCAAATCCAGATAGAAAGACTTTCTTAAAGCACAAATACCTATGTTGTTATTTCAAGACGCCGTTATATGTTAACAGCTTTTACATGAAACAGTATACCAATATATACCAACCTCTTACTAAATTCCTTTCTCGACAGCGGCTGGGTGTGAGATAATTCTGTCCTAACTCGAGAGAAGACAAACATATCTGATCAAGACTCACGAGAGTAGGATCACCCACTCCAAGAGTATTCTTCTCAAAACTGAAAAGGCTTTCTTAGCCTCTTCCTTCCGGAATCGTTCTCGTTGTTTTGTGTCCGTATTGATCATCTGTATGCCTCCTTCGCAAGGATAGAGGAAAAAGATCTCGCGACCCACCACAGGAGCTCTCTGACCCCCAAAGTGTCCAAATATAGCTCTTTTAAACGTTGTGCTGTTTCATCTTGTAGCCATATTAACTGACATGAAATTTCTTTATTATTTTTTTTTAATCATTTATCGCGCGTTTTTCAAACTGGCCAGGATGTTGTGGGGTGAGTGTTTTTATCGATATATCTAAATAGATTGCTACCCAACGTTAAAGAGCTTCTATCTGCTCATTAGATGAGAACTTGCACAGACATCGACAGCTTCCGTACAGTTTCGTGAAGCCATTTTTTAACAAGGCTTGGGTCAACACATTTCATGCACTTACAAACTTCTTCCATTGACGGTATTATAAAGAAGGTCACCTCATGGTTGCAACACTAATTCTCTAACCATTCGGCCATTCAAATTCAGTATATAGCACAGAAGAGGGTGTACTGATAAAGGGTAAAAGATGAGGGCATAGATGTGAGAAAGACGTCGGCTTTCCAACTCCCAGATTAACAGATTATATATCCTCTCTCATTGGTAAAACTTGGTTGATGGAGTTAGAACAACATTTGAATGGCCATCATCGACCCAAGTTCACTTCTCTGTTTTAGATGTTCGTCTCGGAATTTATCGATCAACGCAAAATTTGAAAATAAATTCATGAAAGTCTTTCAATTCTGGAGAAATGTTAGTACCAGTCCTAACACCCACGTAGCTTAAATTCTGATTCAGTGCAGCATTCCATCCACCCGCTAAAACTACTCAACGACATCACAAAGAACTCGGTCCAGATAAAAGAAAAGTCCACATTCTGCTCTAAATATCAAGAATCGAAATATCTTTTTTAATTTATCGTAACATAACAAATGTTCAAATTAGCACTCCATTCATTAATCCCATTGGTTTAAATCTTTACGAGTAGGATACGTTATGCTACTCGCACAGAGTCGAATCACCCTCATTTCCTCGATGTTCCAAATGTAAAGCTTCTGCTCAGACAACTCCCCCCGCCCCGCACCACTAACTGCCATTTTGTGGGACAAAGGCCCAGTGTATGCTTCCCTGAATACTTTAATCTCGACTTCTTCAAGTCAAGGGTCAACCGTTATCTTTCGTCGTTATCATCATAATCTCTACTTCAACTACCACCGCTTCACTCATATATCACGCGATTACTATTCCAACTGTAAATTTCTGCCTTGAGTGACTCTCGGGTCGTGTATTGGATGGAATTTAGTAAAAAAAAAAAAAAAAAAAAAAAAAAAGAAAGATAAAATGTCCAGTATGTCTGTTGGAGCCACAAAGACATATGCCACCAGGTCGTTTTTAAAGTTTAACTCTCAATACAATAATCGAATATTTCATCAAAATGCAGTGGGAAGAGCTGAAACCTACTATCTTATGAATAGCTTATGTACCATAAAACGGGTCTATTGCACAAAATATATATTGATACCAATGCACTGAAGATTATGAATGAGTTCAGACCCCTTCGACTTGCAGCTCTTCTGCCTCTGTGTTACTTGACGGTACAAATGGAGAAAAATTCTAGATGACCAGAGTCTAGCAACTGATCTCTCCTCTGGCTGGTCACATTCAATGCCCAAACATGAAACTAATAATGATCTATCATCACTGAGAAAAGCCTGAATTTTTGTCTATCTCGATGAACGAGTTTTTTCTCGGGGATGCTCCGTACTTTGAGCGCCTATTGGAACTCACCCAAGACCTCAAGTGGATCTCGTTTCATGCGATCCATCGCTAATAATGATGGGAAAATGGACAGTTCCCTGTATAGCTTCAATAAGTACCTGGCTGTTTCTGATGTCGTATATGAGCTGCCCAATCATCACTTCCTAGTTCAAAATCATCTACGCAGTCTAGTGGGGGTTTTACCTAACAAGTGCTTTTCCCATAGATGTTTTCTGGCTTTAAATAACCTTCAAAAAGCTGATAAGCCGTAGAAAACGAATCGATCAAATATTAGTGGCGCAATTATGTTTCGGGATTTATTTACATTCACGGGAATATAAATGTATAAAAATTACAATGGTCACAAAGTGAGGGATCCGTTTGTATGTTGATTGTAATATAGAATTGACCCCCCTCTTTATATCCACCTTACAATTTGTTTATCAAGTTTTGATTAGGTATGAATCCATATTCCCCCAGCTATGGGTTAACTAGTAAGACTTGTATCGCTGAATCATTATTATTCTTACAAACTTCTAATATTTTCTGGTTTTAAATAACCTGCAATGGGTTGATAAGCTATAAAAAATGAATCAATCAAACAAATGATTGTTAAAGTTTTGTACGTTTACAGAAAGCAAAAAAGACAGTGGTTTTCACAAAATGTGAACCTATTGCTTGCACAAAAACGAAGCCTCTATCCACAGGTGATTTTTTGTCTGTCTCTCTGGTGGAATATGAAAAATGCTAACCATTAAAAGTTACTGGAACATGGAAGGGCTATCACTGCGCGGCAAACGAAGCGCTATATCGAAAGTCGTAAAAGTGTTACAGCAAGATAACGCCAGGCCATGCTCTGCAAAAGAAACCCAGGAAAAATAAGATTGTTAGGTGGGGGTGGGTATTCCACGTCCCCACCCCCAGACGAACTAGATTTAGCACCTAGAAATCATTTCACCTTAAGCAAGCCGATAAAACCACTGAGACGCAAGGGGTTTTCCTGAGAGTTGAAGAGAATGCGAAGAATTCGATGATGAACCGGAAACCTAATCCAAAACCGGAAACGAGGGATAAACTTCTACTCCTGTTCAAGAGACGGGGAAGGCGTGTGAATGGAGAATAGGCAAACCTATCTACTCCTCACAAAACATAAGTTGCAGAACATCCCAAAACATAAAAGGTGACAAAGACGTCGAATTGAAAATTTGCCATAACCTTGGATTACTTTGAAAATGAATATTTTGTTAAATAATATTTAAATGAATTTAACATACATTTCTTTTTACAACCAATCTTATAAAACGTAATTGCTTTCCAAACAGCTGAATATTTTAAACAATAAGAATCGAAAAGCTGCATTTAATATCGATTTCAAATTGATTATAATATGCGCATATCTGCGATAACGCCATTGTCACTAAAAACTGAGCAATCATATTAGAGATCGTAGAATATGTCGGGACAAAAGCTGATATCATTAATTTATCAAAGGCATATGTAAACAAACATAGGTGAATATACACCCTTGTGCAAATTAATTGAAACAACCTTTTAGTTTTCCTTACTTCCATCCTACGATCAGTTTTAGATCCACTGCAGTGACAGGGTGGAATCGATTTCTATTTTTTCCTCAGATGTAATTAAATCGTATAAAATATTTGCGAGCCCAAATTACAATAGAATTCATTGGCAATGTAAATTCTATAGTAAAAATCATTGGCAATATATTTCCTATATTAGAGTCATTAACAATGTAATTTCTAAAGTAAAAATTATTTGCAATGCATTTTTATGGTATAAAACACTTGTAAGCCAGAATTATAATAGAATTCATTAACAACGTAATTCTTATATTAAAATCATTAGCAACGTCATTTTTAAGATAAAAAATCATTGTCAATGCATTTTTTATAGTAAAGGCTTTTGTAAGCCAAAATTTTAATAGAAATCGTTGACAAATCTCACAAGAAAATCATTGACAACGAAATACTACACCATTGTGAAAATTAATTGAAACAACCTCTTTAGATCTTTTCTTTCACCATATGGTCAGTTTTAGACCCACTGGAATGACAGGGTGTAATTGAATCCTATTTTTCCCTCAGATTAGGTCATTTGCAGTGGTGTGCTATAATATGAATCTGTTTTCGGGGTGTATGATAAAATCTGTTTGGACTTGAAAAATATTGCGTCACCCGTGATTGCATCAGATTTTTATCACGGCCAGACACTATTGTCTCGACTGTTGATTAGTTGTCTTACGGTCATTGTCTACCATGGACGTTACTCCAAGGAAGCGTACGAAAATTGTGACTCTGCATGAACACACTGGCAAGCTTTACCAGTGAGCATATCAAAGTACTATAGACGATCCCGAAAACCGTCCTGTTTTAAATCCAGTCGAGAATCTGTGGGCACTCTGCACGGAACAACTTCGTGGAATGGACATATGAATTACTAACATGAGCATTGGGTCTTGTTTCATTGGAAAAAAGACGAAAAAAGAGTAGATAATGACGGAATTATTCGGGTTTTTTGGTTTGGGTTTGTTTTGTTTTTTTTTCAATTAATTTGCAAAAGCATGTAGAGGTTTACACCTTTTCATCTATGGGAAAAGCACTTATTAAATAAAACCCCCACTAGACTGCGTAGATGATTTTGAACTAGGAAGTCATGATTGGGCAGCTAATGTATGCCATCAATACTCCATTTTCTGAATGATGTCGTCATCTGTAAAGGTAGAATATAGCAGAAACAGCCAGGTACTTATTGAAGCTATACAGGGAACTGTCCATTATTAGCGATGGATCGCATGAAACAAGATCTACTTGAGGTCTGGTGTGGGTTCCAATAGATGCTCAAAGTATGGAGTATCTCCGAGAAAACACTCGTTCAGGCTTCTGTCAGTGATGATGGATCATTATTATTTTGATGTTTGAGCATTGAATGTGACCAGTCAGAGGAGAGTTCAATTGCTAGACTCTGGTCATCTAGAATTTTTTTGGAAAAATACGAAAAAAGTAAATAATAATGGAATTATTCGTTTTGTTTCAATTAATTTGCACAAGGGCGTAATTTATAACCTTTTTCGCTAGCAAAATTAATTAACCTTAAACCTTATAAAATGCAAATCGCTTGATTGCTAGATTTGATAAAGAAATCACGTTTTTTTCATATATTTTTGTACTTTTGTTTTAATATATCTCTTATTCGAAAAATAATTCCTAGTTCTTCTGTTATATTTAATCATGCCCCAACCTCCCACAAAATGTTATTTTAAATCCATTGAGAGTGTTAGAGTTATTGCTTGAAGAAGCAAACAAAGAAACATGAGAGAATTCGAAGGTCTACGGAACAGTTCCGGGTACAACCATCCTACCAAAAACTGGCACTCCATAATTTTGTCATTCCAAAGAGTTAAACGAAGGCAAATAAAAAAGAAAGAGAAGACGATTATTAAACGCTGTCCACATTATGAAATTTAAGGTTCCTTTATCGAATTGGCTCTCAGTCAAATTTTCTTTTTAATTAACAAAGCTATACTAACAATAGGACTTAATTTGTACAAACAACGGTGATGGGTATTTTTAATGTTATCGATTTAGCGGACAGCAATGAATGTCCCGCTAAAACAGGAGAGTCCCTGTAGTGTATTTTTAATTTCAGTCAAATAGAATTATTAGAGCTCCATAACATTTTTATATCATAAATATCGTTTGTATTTTGAACATTAGGTCGGATGTCCAATTTTAATTTATTTAAGACTGAAATATGAACATTCATCCGTTTCGAATATTTCAAAATAAATAATTTTTAGTTTAGTGTGAGAAACACAAACTCGTCAGGTGTCGGGTGATTTTCAGCAATTATCTTTTGAAATAAATGAACAACAGGACTTTCATATTTTTTTTATACATTTAGTCATGGTTAAAAAATTTCGGTCACCCTTCGTCCATAATCTCTATCCAACTTGTTTGACAGGTGTAAAATAAATATTTAAGATACAATCCATAGCTTGCTATATTGCTTGGATGTGATTGGATGTAGATAACTTATTTAATACTGTCGACATCCAAACTCTTCCATCTTAAATTGTTGTTGTTGTTGTTGTTGTTTGTGTGTTATGTTTCCTGCTTTGTATCCTGTAAAACCGGGGCCCAATTACGGACTTTAGGCCCTATAGGAGAATTGTCATTTAATTGATAGCACTTTTCTTAGTTCCTAATAGGGGATTTTCTGGACAACTTGCATGGTGATGTTACCTGGGACACTGTTAGTAAAATTGTCCATTCCTTTTCTGACGAGGCCCAGTGCTCCCATTACTACTGGTACAGTCCCATTCTTCATTCCCCCACATCCTGTTAATCTCGATCTCCAGGTCCTTGTATTTGGACAATTTCTCGATAATTTTTTTATGGAGGTGTTTCTCTCAGATGGTACTGCTGTCAATACGCATATACTTTCTGAATGTCTTCTCTTTTATATTATTATGTTTTGTCATTTTTTAATACACTGTGTACATTTAGTTATCTGTAAAATTAAACAAGAAACTCAGACAAGACTTACCTGAAATTATGCGGAGTAACCAAAAGAACCGATATTTGGATAACTCTAACTGGGGATACGATACTAACTTAATCAAAGAAGTCACACAGTTTTAATGGCATTGATGCCAAGGTAGCATTTATTATTATTATTATTATTATTATTTCTTTTGATTTCTGGTGTAGACTCATTTCTTTCTGGGCGCCAAACAGGGACCTAAGTTCAGAAATGGCATCATGAGATTTTTTTCACTAAGAATTTTTTGAGAAAAAAAAAACAAACAAATTTACATCCCAAACATTTTACATAGATAAAGCTCTTCGTGATGGTCGTGCTGTACTTGTGATTACAATTTTTTTTTTTATTTCTTTAAGGCTTGGGATACCAGGAATCCCTTCAATGAGTCTATCGGAACCTTTTTCCAATCAATCTGAGGGCTCCAACTACACAGAGATTATTAATGTCCTCATGTGCCACATTTTTGAGATTTCGATTTCAAGTTCTTTGTAATTTGATAGTTTTTTGAAGATCTTCAATGGGGCATTACAATCTGCAAGAACCGTTATGTCAATAAGAAAGCTCATTCTGTTTTTGTGGTCTTTGATCGCGATGTCGGGGAGATTGGCTTTCATTGTTTTGTCTGTGTTTATTTTAAAATTCCATAAAATTATTACAGGTCCTATGTCTGCAAATGGCTCTGGGTGGCAGTCATACCAATTTCTTTCAGTTTCCTTCCCGTAGAAGTTGCAGTTTTTCAAGTGCATATATCGGCCCACTCTGTCATGCCGAGTTTTATATTCAGTGGGTGTTAATACCGTGCAAGCCTGATACATGAAGGCCAATTGTTTTCAGTATATACGCTTGGTAATGTCTAGTTAGCAAGCATTTGTCCTGGGTGACAAGAATAAAATCTTCGGTTTCATCTCTGAACCCTGCACTACGTAGCCACTGATGGGTAGAGATTTTGTCTACATCAGCTTCTTTAATACGCGGAGAATATTGACCATGAAGATGCTTATTTTGCCATCGCTTTTCCATTTGGCCCATTGCAATTGTTTTTGCTTCTTTTTTTTTAGGTTCTTTTCCGTTGCAGTCGTTGTATTTATAGTTTATTTGCACTTCTTCATCCAATTGAAATCCTATTTTGAATTTGTTGGCTTCCTTTATTACGGAATACAGTTTCTTAATTCTTTCATATTTTTGACAGATTATCATCCAGATTATCTCCTGTAATTTCCAGGTATCTTTGAAAACTGATTTTTTGTAAGATATTTCTAGTTGAACTAATCCTCTGCCTCCTTTGGATCTGGAAACTTACAAAGGATCAACATCAGTCTTAGGATGATTTGAAAATAAAGTGGCAAGTGGGAAGCTTTCTCATTTTGATATCCATTCGCTTAATGTCAGCTGTGATCTACTTAAGGAAGTTGAAACTGTATTGCATCATAGAGACAGCAAAGTGTTTATGGCTCATATTCTACTTTGGGAATTCAACTCGGTAATTAACACCAGACGCACACACAGCCTGTAATATTCTTTTCTTACTTTCCTCTTTATTTGGCTATGCTGTGTTCCATCTTCTTTGCTGACTCTTAGGTATTTATACGCTTTGTCTTTTTCAAGTTCGCTAATCTTTGTGACAAAATCTAGATTTGTTGAGTGTGTTTCTGTAATTCTCCTTTTTTGAGTAGTAATTTTCTGCATTTACCTAATTCGAAATCTATACCGATGTTATCACTGAAACATTTTACAGTATTGAGGAGGCCATTCAACTCATTATAGTCTTTCAGAAAGGGTTTGATAACACGCATGTAGAATAGGTGATTAAACACTTGTTTTCTTTGTGTTACTGTTTAGTTCATACGAAAGGGGAATTAAGGGCAGACAGAAAAAAAATGCGCGACAGGCAGTCTACTTTTAAGATCGCGTACACAGTCAAGAAGCCGATGAACAGTGGATGGAACAGTGGCATTATTGAAACAGAAAATATATCTCAGCGGCTTTTATAGGTTCATTAATTTTTCATATAAATTGTACAAAATTAGAAATCACATAGGACAAGCGAAAAAGGTTTTTTCAAAGCTAAACGAAGTATTAAAAAACGGGAAAATTTTGTTAGAAAGAAAAGTAAAATTTACAAGTGAAATCAATCATCCAATATGCTGAACAGTTTCGTCAGTAATGAAGAGGAAACTTAGGCCAACTAAGATTTGGGTCTACAGAAACATGCTGAGAATGCCATGAACAACGAGGAAATTTTAGGGAAAATGGAAACAAAAAGAACGTTTATACTTAGAATAAGAAAGAAACAAAAAAATTATTTTTGCATGGGAAGAGAAAAGAGGTTTGGAGAATTTGACACTCGCAGTATATATGAAAACCAAAAAGGACAGCGAGACGTCGAATTAGTCGGAATGAATTGCAGGGCATGGAAGGGTAGGTATATTACAAAGACAAATACTGTTATAAGATCTACAAGTGATGGAAAGTTTTGAAGAATTGGATCACCGAAATCCTGAAGAAACCTGGAAAATAAACAAAAAACTAAATAATGACTGAAAAAAAACATATTTAGAAGTTACTTCTAAGACTTAATGAAATATTGCCTCATTTTTATGGCATAGATAAACCATTAATTACTAATTAATATTCGGACGAGTATCCTTATCTTTGTTGTTCTAATCACATTCCAATCGTTGTTCCTTCCTTTAACAGGAATATCTCGGTTTGGGTAACTGTTGTGGTCTTGTTAGGGCCAGAAATAAAGATACAAAGAGAGGAATTGAGTTAAATATATTAACAGAAACAGTAATAAATACATATAAAAGCGAGAGTGTTACCGCAAGAATGTTCGGTCCGCCTGTCAGAGCTGACTGCTGGAAACTTCCATTTCCAAAAGGCAGTACCTGCTCCTATTTATAGCTGGTATTTCCGTGCGTGCGTGGGTAAATTACCATAACAGTAACCTACAGTGAATCCCGAACTGCAAGCGTCTTGTTCCATCCGAAACTATGATCCGACCACTATCTATGATATGCCGCCCCGACAATCTATGATACGTGGTCCCGACTCTACTACATCTCACTTTTTATAAGGTAGTATTTATATGAAATTCAAATTTTATTGTAACCTAATAATGTACAATAATAATGAAATAATGAATTCAGCTAAGAAAACTGAAAATAAATACAAATTCATGATAGATCCTTCCATCTTGCGGCAATTTTTAACATCAACTTCAGTTTTTTCTTAATAAAACCTTGAATAATTTTTACATATTCAACATTAAGGATAAAAATCGGTGAATTTTTGTTGTGGTTTTTCGAGACTTAGCATGAACAAAACAAATTCACGTATTTGGACAAAAAAAAAAAAGAATGACGTCAAAATGCGCGAAATCTTTTCGTCCTTCATTCAGTTAAGTGTAGATTAATTTGTAGCTTATACCCTTGTGCAAATCAAATTGAAACAAAACAAATAATTCCATCATTTACTTTTTTTTCGCATTTTTCCAATGAAACCTGACTCAGTACACATGTTAGTATTTCGTATGTCTATTCCACGATATCGTTCTTTCAGACTGATCACAGATTCTCGATCGGATTTAAATCAGGAGAGTTTCTGAGTCAATCTATAGTACTTTGATTTGCTCACTGGTATAGCTTGCCATTGTGTTCCTGCAGCGTTACAATTTTCGTACACTTCCTTGGAGTAATGTCCATCGCAGACAATAGCCGTAGGACAAATAATCGACAGTTGAGACAATAGTGTCTGCACGTGATGAAAATCTGATGCAATCACGGATGAAGCAATACTTTTCATGGCCGAACAATTTTCATCATACACCCCGAAAATAGATTCATATTACTGCACACCACTGAGGTAAAAATAAAAATGCATTACACGCTGTCACTCCAGTGGGTCTAAAACTGACCGTATAGTGAAAAAAAAAAGAAAACTAAAACGGTTGTTTCAATTAATTTGCACAAGGGTGTATATAAATGTAGGTAGAAAAAGTAAATGTTGATAAGATAGCGAGTGTTACAAAACACTGCACGAGCCTCCCTAATCCTGCTTGGACTCCCCACTGGTCGGGGTAGTTTGCACTGCCGCCGCCGAATTGAAGACTTTATTTAATCTACTATGGGGGACTGTTCTTGTTCAGCTGTTCTTTACTAGGGATATCTTGTCTATATTTAGCACTAATCAGTTATTGCTCAGCTTGTTTTAAATTAATTCGATTACACACTGCCTGAACCAGAGATTGAACTCACAATTACTATATCACCAAATTCACGTAACAAAACTATTGTCTCATAGTCTAAGGTGAGTGTGTAGTTGGAATCAGTAGAAAGCGAGCGAGAGAGTAATAAGAGAAGACGCTGGGGGAAAATGGATTGGTTCGTTGCAGCACTCCAGAGAATTTCTAATTCCTTTAAAAGAACAAGATCCGACAAAAAAAATGGCTCATTCTCATCTTCAACAGAGTTCAAAAGCGTCTTCGCGGCCATGTGGATGATGAATTATTTTTTGCCTAAAAATTTCTTTTCTAAAGACGTAAATTTCACCTATCACCACTATATCACTATTATCATAGCAAGTGCTCGGGTGAACTACAAGCTTTCGTTCTACCAGTTGACTTTCACAGCTAGGATCCGCAATGCCATATACACTGAGGGAACTCATCCGTATTCTCTTTATATTCCATTTGTGAGGAAGAAGTTTCACTCAGACATTTTCTCTCCCAGAACTGTTGTATTATGGACGTCAACTTACTGGGCGTCCTGGGTAAGACGATAAACTACATCCGATCAGGAGCCACCTCTTAACTGATGTTGTTCTCAGGTGATAGCACCTGTTAAGGTCCCAGCTATGGGCGAATAGTTAAGCCCCAAACTGGGATCAAAGCACAATGAAAGTGTAAAAATAGGGTTTTTTTCAATGCCACCAATATATTTTTGTAAAAAATTGTTACCAGCAATGAAAAATTTCCAACAGTACATTTTTGGGGGAAAATGTTACCAGGAATAAAAATCTTGTCAGCATTAAATAGCCCATTGAGGTTGATATGCCGTAAAACCAACCAAACCAAAGCAAATAAACGTACTGGTAGAAGGTAAAAGGAACAATATTGAAGTCATCGTCATAAAAAATCAAATTCGGTCGAATGGTTATCTGATGTCCTATCAAAGCAAATTCTTTTACTCCCAACTCAAAGAAGGAAATCGGAAAAGAAGAACCCAAGCGATTCAAGGACGTTCTTAACCAAAATATAAAGAAATGGAGCATAGACGTCAACAGCTGGGAACCCAGTACAATGGACAGGAATCTCTGGAGGTTCATTATCAGAGACAGAACAACAATTTTCGAACTCAAATGATCAGCCAATCTCGTGAAAAAAAGAAGGCCTGGTTAAGACAGTGGAGACCCAAAGAATGAGAGTTCAATACCTGGTTAAGGCTGTGGAGATCTTGGAGTGGGGAATTAAGGAGATAACTGATAACTGACATCCATTAGATTTGACAGTATACTCCAGCGAGCGAAGTTAAGGGTTCAGTTCGACATTCCAACCACCTGAAGAAATCCGGAGCGTACAACGGCTGAAACGTTGTAATAAATATGGCGACAAAGATGAGGACAATAGTCCTAATAATGTAAATAGTGTACATAATACTTCATCTCAGAAATATATACAGATACTGAAATGCCGAAACGTTCTAATAAATATAGTGACAAGGATGAGGATAATAGTCCGAATAATGTAAATAGTGTACATAATACCTCATCTCAGAAATATAGACAGATACAAAAAAGAAGACGTCGAAAACAAAAACAACAACCAAGGCCTAATCCACCGTCTGGAAAAACCTGTCCTCCATAGGCAAAGACATTTCAAGCAAAAATCGATCTCATTTGCCCTCTTAGAGTCCACAATGCCAACTGACTGAACCAAACAGACTATCATTCTCAACCTTGACCCGAGAGGATGCTAAGACCCTAGTGGATTCTTCCCCAATTAATGCTTAACTTCTTCAAATCAAGTGTCAGTCGTTGTCTATCGTACATATCTTCATAATATACTCCTCTTTCTACCTTCCTGTACGCTCTTACAAGAATCATATTTAGTAAAACTCTACCTTGGGTGACTCTTGCGCCTTGTATTGAATAAAAAAAGTTACTGTCAGCTAGTGTACGTGTACGGCTCCGTCGTGCCCTCATTAGAAATGCCAAGCCCCTACATTCGTCTGCGATGTCTGACATACTGCCTTTCTCCTCTTTGAGATCATTGTTTATATATCTATATGTCATGAGGTTTGGTCACACAGCAAAACCAGGTGACACCGTGAGGTTTTGTGATTCTGCATTCGGCGGCCGGTAGTTCATCTCAGGTGAATCATGCTGGTCTGTTTTGATAATGGGTGCAAAATGAATTCTGACATAATGTTACAAAAGTGCTCGAGTCCTGAGTCGACTTGTTGTCACTTGGCTTCTAAAACAACTCGACTCCAGATTCTGCTGTTTGATATAATAATAATGATAAACAACAACAATTGAAATTAGTCTGTATTTCGCATGACGAGCGTCGATTCAAAATCTCTGGCGACAGATTGACGATGATAAATTGGAAACACGACAGCAACAAGAGAAAGAAAAAGAATGAAGTGATGTCGTTCAAGGCATTCAGTGTTTCTGTTCCAACATGACTGACAGTATGACGTGTGGTTGGTGCCGGGCAAACTCAGCCAGAACGAGATAATTAGCGTGTTTAGAAAGGAAATTGTCTGACCTTTGAAAACAACCGGAGGTGGCGGAAGAAGGGGCGGAGACCGTCAGTCAAGATTTTACTGTGTCAGCAATTATTAATGACTTCAGTGCATTTGCATGGAGGCATTGCATCCTCGCAATGACACGTGTACTTCCGCAAGCGAATGCTCGCCTAATTGCTTTATCACATTTGGTAATTTATAAATAATTCCGAAATTGAGTTTGGTTAAATAAAATATAAGAAGATTAACTTGCAACAAACTGGTAAACCGGAAGTGCCCGATGACACTGAACAAACCCTATTTGAAATCTTAACGTTTTACCGGAATACCAACCACTAAAGCTAGAAGAAAATGACCTGACATTTTTTTTAGAGAGATTGTCCTTTAAGTATAGAGTTTTAAGGAGACATTTGGCCGTTGTAAAGTTACAGATGACAAGATTTCTTTTCATTTGACCGGAAATGGTATTGTTAATATAAGCCGTTTCTTTGTGTGGAAACATTCAGTATTAATTGACAGAGTACCTAGTTGTGCTTTCGTTTGCAGCTTATAAATCTTTCTATTGAAACAATATTTTATTTAAAATAGCTTTATCAAGTCCAACGTTATCGCTTCTAACACTACTGATGGGAATTTCTTTTCTAGTATTTTTAATTTAGTTGTGTAGAACGTTAATAGCTTATCATTCCCTCTTTTTATAATGGCAATCCATTTTCGCTGTTACTGCTGTTAGAAGTACTCAAAGGGTGTGGTTTCGGATATTTGGTACAGTTCTTTATGATTTTGTAACGCCCGTCCAAGAGGTTTGAAGAAATATGGCCCTCGCTTCATTCACTGCAAAGTTTGGAACTACGGCATCTGTATGAAGGTTATGATCTTACAGGGCTACGGAAGAACATGACAAGGTCTTAGGTTAATATGTTTTGATTCTGGAACAGCTTATGAGATTCGGCCAACTAACTCTAGCGCCAACTAGTCTATGTTTAATTTCGTTCTCTCAGAAAATAAATTTGTTATAACTGATCCATACACCGATGTATCTGGTACTTACTAATTACACACCCAGAAGTCTTTTAATGATGGGTTCAGGGTAAGTGTTATCATGGAATTCATTTCCAATTCCAGATCATATTTTCTGATAAGGAAAGATTTATCCTGAGACCTTGTAACTTGAACAACATAAACATCACTTGCAAAATGATAAAAGAACCAGCACAATCATAACACTTGAAGAAAGGACAACATTTCATCAACGGTGTTTTCTGCTACATTAACTGCAACATAGGTGTCACATATCCATCGAAACAGATTTAAAGAAAACTTACATCATCATCATTAATTGCATCTTCAAGATTCTGAAAATAAATCTGGGTTTATGTCATATTGATTACACATTAAGTTTCATGTACTACAAAAAAGAAATTTTAATTACAAGTAATATCCTTTTGAACACCTGTCTATGGTTCTGATTCAGAAAATGATTTCAGTTTTATGGCACATTGACTCCTATATAATGGTCATGTAATGTCAAACAAGGATTTTCAACTAGATACTCATAGTCTTTAATCCCATCTCCTAGCTTCTGATTCTAAATGTACCTTTATGGCACACTGACTCCTATATAATGGTCATGTAGTGCCAAACAAGGATTTTCTAGTAGATTCTCATAGTCTTTAATCCCATCTCCAAGGTTCTGATTCTGAATGTGGTTTTATGGCACACTGACTCCTATATAATGGTCATAAAGTGCCAAACAAGGATTTTCACGTAGATTCTCATAGTCTTTAATCCCATCTCCAAGGTTCTAATTCTAAATGTACCTTTATGGCACAATGACTCCTATATAATGGTCATGTAGTGCCAAACAAGGATTTTCAAGTAGATTCTTATAGTCTTTAATCCAATCTCCAATCTTCCGACTGTGAATGTGCTTTTATAGCGCACTGACTCCTATAAAAGTCTGATTTATTTACTTTGAATGTGTTTTCTTTTGCTCGTATCTAAGAATATTTTCAGTTTTCACATCACATTAAATGTAATCAATTTTAAGAAACTTACGTCGTGTTCTTCTCATTCCAATGAAGTAAAGAATAGAAGAAAAACAAAAAGAAAAGAGAAGTTGGCTTAACAATGCCCAAACATTACCCTTATTAAATTTAAGACTCTTTTCTTTGAATTGTCTCTAAATCAAATTTTCGTCCCAATTAACAGAGCTATGCTAACAATAGGACTTAATTTGTACAAACCGTGGTGATCAGTATTTTTAATGTTATCGATTTCGCCGACAACAATGAATGTCCCTTTAAGTCAGGAGCTTTACAGTAGTGTATTTACTTCCAATCAAATAAACAGATTAACGTTCTATTTTTTTTTTTAATTTTAATCTACTTAAATATGAAATACGAACATTTCTTATTTGGTATTATCTAAAAATATATATTAGGTTTAAAATGTTAAAACAAATTTCTGTCTCATTTACGAGCACTTTTCCAATACTTACTGTAAAATAACGATTATTTTTTCCGTTCAAATGTTCATTTCTTTATTTTTCAGAAAAACTTAATATTGGAATTGGTAAATTCTGTACCATTTTAACATAAGTTCGGTGTGACCTATTGAAAAATGCCTCTCCAGGAACGGAAACAGCAAGCAATATTCGTTCTGTCCATTGGAAATGAAGTTTGAAATGACGTGACATGCTAATAATGGTTTCGCCAGTTTAGATCGGGCAATTTTTCTTTCAACGTTTTTCTTAGATCTAGATGGCCAGGTTCGTTCAATATTAAATCACCGCAAATCCGTAATTAAGGAAAATCCTTAGTAAACTACATAAGTATTTACAGAAATGGGTTATTTAATGGCGACAAGATTTTTTATTGCTAGTAATAATTTTATCTTCAAAAATTAAAAATCTATTTTTACACGTCCATATTTTGCCCCCAGTTTAGGGGTTAACTTTTTACCCATAGTTGGGACCTTAACACGTGCTACCACCCCACGTCAGAGTGAACCTGGGAACATCCGTAATTAGAAGACGGTTCCAGGCTCTTCAAAACCTCCTTATCAGAGGCCTTGCTGTTGGACGTAGTTTATCGTCTTACAAGGGACGTGGATGTAGTTTATCATCATACCAAGCACGCCTCATTTGCGTGGGGGTGGCTTATCTCTCTGCAGAGGTGTAGTTGGCGTATTCTGATTCCCCAACCTACAATGCGAGCTCCTCACTGGTGATGACAAATGGGTTCAATATGTGCATCTCACCAAGACGATGATGTTTGGCCAATCGCTGATAAAGAATTCCTCATCCAAATCAAGACTAAGCGCGAAAAAACCCTGCCTAGTTTAGTTAGATATAAAGAATGCAGTCTATCCTGAAGGTTGAAACAAACAAATAATGTGAAGTGTAATCGTCAGCTGAAAGCATTGCCCAAACAATTGCATAAAAAAAAGCCAGTCATGAGTTAATAGGAAAGGTGTGTTACGCTTAACTCGATAATACAAGATCACATGTTGCACAAGTAAGTTAGAAAAACATTATGATATTAAATATCTTCCTTACTCTCCTTCAAATTCAACAGGACTTTTCGAATGAATGACTATTTTCATTTAATGACTACAAATCCGTCAGGAGTTGTGACTATTATAGAAATCGTGTTTTTTTTTTTTTTTTTAAGCGAATAAAAAACAGAACTCCCTCATTTTTTATATTTTTTCATTTATCAAATTTTTTACAACAATAAAAAAAAAAACTGAATGAAAAAATAAATCTTGGATATTTGTACACATGTGAATTCTTCTGATAAAATTTAACGTTCCATCTTTGAAAATTCATTGAAAATGATAGGACAGGAAGAAAATAATTCTTGTTTGAATTTCTGGGATCAGATGCTAACAGTATTTACATTATTTATATTCTAACTATTGTCCTCATCTTTGTTGTTGATATCACAACGTCTAGGCTGTAGTTACACCGAAGGAATGTCGGGGTGCCCATCGGCTGAAATGTGGTAACGATAAAAAAAGAAGACAATAGTAGTCCATATATAAGTTGTGTAAATAGGAATTTAAAATAATTTCAATATTTTATTTCTTGATAAATAGATTTTGGGGCATCAAAGCTACAAGTTGAATACAAAGATGATTTCCGATTTTTATTGTAAATCAGTTTATTGTATCCGTTTTCCATACTTAACAGATTTTATTATTTGTAACATTCAAAAAATTGCCCGTGAAGACAAAAATGAATTTTTAGAGGAACATATCAACCGAAACATTGATGATAAAAACAAAAACGATCAAGATGTTTGTCCGAATAATTCAGTCAATAATTTCGAAAGTATGGAAGCTGTTAGTCGAAATAATTCATAAAGACGATTATACTACTGCATCTTCGAAACCCTGACACCGGGAAATAGTCGGAGATTGCATCTGCCAAAATGTAGTTATGGAAATAAAGAAGGGAATATCCGAATTATTTTTTTATTTTTTTTATTTTTGTTTTAGAAATCCCTGTAAATGGACAAGCGATGTCGGTCGTTTCACATCCACTTAAAATCATATCTGGATCTTTATTGGCTGATTTATTTATTGAAAGTTTATCAATGCTTTGTTGGCGACTAACAGTCGAAACATTTGGGGTTGTAAGAATAATTTCTTCTTTTTTTTGCTACGAGTGAATATTTCATTAACATATTTTTTGCGATAACAATGATTTTCCAGATATAAGCCCTACTATTTAACCCATAGGAGGGGGAAGCGGTACTAAATTCCTAAGTGTATTACTAAAAAGCATAATTGAATGTAACGAACTGAAATTCGAACTCGTTTCTCCGATTTTTTATCGACGTCTTGAGAAGAATGACGTTCTTTTTAAACCGACAATAAACGATCACCAGGACACATTTCATCGTATCTGCTTGCCCTTGAAATCAGTATTTGTATTCTTGACTTTGTATCTTGATTCTTACTTGGAATTGAACACTGATCAGAGACATACGAATCGATCTCAGACATTAGAAAAACTATACCGACAGCCATTATTGTAACCAGACAAACTGACTCCATTTTGAATACAGCTGAATGATGAGCTTTTAGTTCTTCATCCTGTGAATTTGTGTTTGCAATGCATCATGGGAAACATTCGTGACCTCCTTAACGTTAACGTTCGTATTTTAAAATATGTTTCGTCAAAATGGAATTAACAATCGAGTAAAAGATTGCATTCAGTTCATTAACATACACGAAGTATCTTCAGCCTCTACTCTTAAGCGTCGTGTAATGGATATCGTATCGTAATAAGAAAT
>OZ010614.1:1092064-1109564 GCA_963932145.1 Acanthosepion lycidas | reverse complement strand
CTGGCAAACGAAAAGATTGCATGCATTAAGCCAGTTACAAAGAAGCTTCGTTTTCACTGATGGGCGTATCGATCAGTTAGATTTCCTACCGATACGGGTAAGCGACACTAGTTATCAAAGACAAATGGTACGTTTGATCTTTAGAAAAACGCTTCTTTTATTTTCACTAAATGAAAACGAATAAAACAATCAACAGAACGTTTTACAATCTTAGAATCTTGGCTTAGTCTGACACAAGGCTAAACATATGAGATATTCAGCACAGATTCAGTTCTCTGCGGTGATAATTCTCTCCATGACTTGTTCGTTAAACATTGTCCTACGGCAAAGTTTAATATTGACTAAGTTTAGCTTATTTATACAACAGGGTGCCCAGTAAAAAAACCGCAAATTTATTCTTCGAGAAAATACACCAGCTCTAATTGGTCTCTCTCAGTGACCCTTTAAGGGCCCAGATCTGAATATTATGGATTACTTTATCTGGAGTAGACTCCTAACGCGTTTGTAAAACAGTCGTCGTGACTTCGTCGATACTGATTAATTGAAGTGGAACTTAACTGAAGCTTACAATGAAATTCCTCTTTACATTTGTCTTCAAACTTATGCCCAAAGCTACTGCCTCCTCCTGGTTCCGACGCTTACAAATTTATGTTAAATATTCAGGTAAACATTTCGAACATCAACCATGATTGTTCAATTTGTGCGTGCACCGTGATAGCTAAATAAATTTCTTTCTGAATTTGCCGGGTTTTTACTGGACACCCGGTCTTTTTATTAGGACTATTGTATTCAGTTTTGTTGTTGTTATTACAATGTTTCGATCGTTGTGCCCTGAGGACCTCTTCAGGTGTATATTGATAAGGATAACTTACAGAGAATTCTGAAATGAACCCTTTATTTAATCTATGATGGTTTGCTCCTGAATTCCCTGGTAGGTTACCAGATTCTTATGGCAGTAGTCTGAACATAGTGTAAATAATGATAACTCCTCATCTCGGAACTTCAGACAGAAAATTTAGTCTAATCTGATACCAGGTAAGGAGTATGGGGAAATCAGAATAGACCCAACGTACTGCACTTGTAATTGACTAAAAGATCAGCTTGCTAATTGCTTTTTCTCGGCGATAAGGTTCTTTATTTAATTTTAGATCCTGGCCACTGACCTTCCAAAATTGTCTAGGTCCTTTCCGCAAGGTTCCCACAACTGAGCAGGGGTCAAAATAGGAGAAAGACAAAAGAATTTGAAAATTACCAGGAAATGAGAATTGGCAACGTTCCAAAGATCTTCCTAAGAGATTCTGAGTGTAAATCCTTGCACGGGAAGAAATAAGCAGGATCTAGTTTCTGTCTTTCCTGCTGCAAATTATTAGATTCCCCACCCACAACAATCAGGCTTTTTCTACAGCCCAAATACTTACAACTTGACTGAGTGCCGCTTAGGCTTGTACTAAAGGAAATTTGCTAAATTTAGATAAGTTTATTAAATACCTATATTTTGTATCCGGACGCCAAAAATAGTGTGAAACAGGTGAAAGATTTATTTAGCATTTTATTACAGTTTAAAAGTGACGAATATATTTCCATTGTTTAGCATGCTGTCTACTATTTTATAATTTTCAATGCCAATTTTTAAAGAAAATATGAAATTCCTCCATCGACACAAAGACATACACACTCATATATACATACATAGATCAGCATGAAACAGTCTGTCGCCTCTGAATGTTGACTTCAATGTTCACTTTTATATTTACATACGCGCTATCTCTGATATTCAGAACTTGATCTCATAAATATAGCATACCTTACAGCTATATTTCTTCATGCATGCATACATACATATATATATATATATATATATATATATATATATATATATATACATACGTATATATGTATGTATGAAGAAATATATATATGTGTGTGTATGTATGAAGAAATATAGCTGTATGCTATATATATATGCTATATATATGCTATATATATATATATATATGTGTGTAGAAATATAGCTGTAAGGTATGCTATATTTATGGGATAAAGTGCCCAATATCAGAGATAGCGCATATATATATATATATGGGATAACGATATATAATTTTTTTATATATTAACAACAATTTTGAAAGGAAAGACGTATTACAAATTAGAAAAAGTTTACTTGTGACGCGTTTCATCTATTAGGACTTCATCAGACAGGGTTTGTTGACGTTGTTATGTCTACACATGCGCACGAACGAGAGATGCTGAGAGTTTCAAAATTTTTTGAAGAACATATATATATATAATTCTCTATATACAACTTGTGAAAACAGGTGCGATACCCTGACCTCGTAAGCCGCCAACCAGGGGAGATAACACAGTTGCTAAGGCGGTTTTGACACTCCTGACGCTACCAGCAGCTTTTGCTACCGTACAGGGTATTGTACATTTTGCTTTTACAACTGAAACTGGGATGTTCAACGTTGTGCTAAAATACACAACACGATTGCATCGACCGTTATTAATCCCGTAGAATGGAATGTAAACAGATGTGTTTCACGTCGAAAGTAGAATTGTGTTGCGAGCATGGTTTTATTGAATTTTATTTATTTTGTATCTTGACAAGATCCAGCTCGATATCTGTTGAGCTGTGGACTGGAGACGATGTGAAGCACGCCTCAGATGCCCACCTTGAAAAGGAAGGAAACGATTGACCGCCCTAGGAATCCACCGCACCCGACCTCAATAGGTAGCATGCCATGCCCATCCCTTTTCTACGCAGTCAGATTCGCTCGGGCGTCTCCTCCCTGTTCTCCTCCCATGGAACCGTTAATTCTACTAAGAGGACACACTTCTTTGAATCAGACCACGCTACAATGTCACGGGGGTACGTCTGTCTGAATGGTGTATGCTGTAAATTGCAGAGGTGTTCTCAAATCAACTAACACACTCCAATCACAGTGTCTATTCAATAGTGTCATGTTGGAAGCTATTTTGGATCTTTCGCACAGGGCGATCACTTTCCTTGTGAAAACGAATCTTAGGTTCTCTGGTTGTTACAGGTTGTTTGTTGACTGCTTCATACTGTGTACTGACTAAGTCCATGACCCCTTTCAGCTATTTGTTATGACGCCACATGTATATCTGCAGTGATTGTGAGCATGCAGAAAGCACCTGACGTAAAATGCCTCGATCACTTTGACATAATGCGCATACATCGCTACCCTCAGCTTGAGGTCGGTTGCATTTGGTAGGTCATAGGTAGATCGCAGGAGGAATAATGCTCTCAATGACTTCATTGCAATCAGGGTATTCCATGATACCTTCATCGGATGAATATTATTCCATGTCGTCCAATCACATTGTTTAGATAGAGAAACAGCAGTAGCTGATCGCTTCTCTTCCACTAAATTCCTGATTTCTCCAATCACCATGTCTCATTTAACCCATGGACCCTGTTTGGAGAAAAACTGGTTGCTCTTACTGCCTAGGCCAGTTCGATTGGCTTAGGTCAGCCGAACAATCTTCTTGGTTCGTAGGCTGGATTCTGCTTCTTGGGTGAACTCTACTGTCGACTATTTGGTGCTAGTTTTGATATCTGGCCGTATCGGTCGAATCCCTCATCGTCATGTGAAGGAAGATAATTTCAAACACCAGAATACATCATCTTCAGGTGGTTCTCGAGTTGCTCCTGTGCTACGTCGAGTTTGCTATTCTTATTCTCGGTGAACAGCTTTTTAGCGAAAACCAATGGATTATTGTAAAATGATCTCCGAGACTGGCGCTTTTTCTTCCGAAGTTTCCTTCAGTTCTCAACTCTAGAGATCACAAAGATCCTTTCTTTAATATCATTAACAGGTCCTTAAGGCCTGCCCTCTCATGAATTCAAGCTTCTTTGGGTCGGCGCCTTACAACTCTCTGCTCTTTTATATATATATATATATACACACACACACACACTGCTTTCAGTATATCGAAAGAGTGAGATATTGACACAGGCTAACGTGTTTGGTGAATTTAGATAGATAGATATGAACGTATATATATATATATATGATAAAATGATAATTTTAAGCAATGTTATATTTATGGTTTAAAGTGGTCCGTATCAGGAGTCAGACTATGCGTTTAAAACATACTGTCGCCGCTAGGTGTTGATCTCAACGTCTACTTATATATCTGTGTGTATGTATATAGAGAGAACGAGACAGACAGACAAAGATGAACAGGCTCACAGACAGATAATATACATTAACGTGATTGGTGAATTTAGATAGATAGATAGATAAATAGATAGATAGATATGAACAGGAAGAGATAGATGCTTTTTCTATCATTCAGCGGGACTTTTAGGACTGTCCTGCTGTGAATTGGAGCTTCTTTGAGTCGACGCCTCACAACTCTATGCTTTGCTCTTTGTTTACCCTTTTGAATCTGTCGAATATATATATATATATATATATATATATATATATGCAGGGTGAGGTGTTTAAATTGACGTCATTTTATATTTTTAATTTCGCGCATGCTCGTTGTCTGTTTTGCATTGTGTCAACTACACAGTATAGTAGGGTCAGTTCTGCACCGTCTGTGAGAAAAAGAGCACCATGACGCAATTCACTCCGCCAGAAGCTTGGAAACGGCATGCTTTACTGCTTGGCATTCCTGTCGGAAGCTCTAATATAAACATTTCTGAGTGTCTAGATGACAGTGCAAAGTATTCAGAAAGAGTTTGATGAGTTTAATGGTGATTACGAAGGTACAGCAGCTCGGAAAACTCGTTCTGATCGTTCTTATAAAAAAAGAACAACCGAATTTGTTGGTGAGGGCCTCAGACTCGACACGGGGGCCTACATCAAGTGCTTTGACCAGCTAGTGCTGTCCTGGGTCAAGACAGTGGCTGCTGGAAGACCGTTTATCCGTCAACAGGACTCTACATAGTGTCACACAAGGAGAACCCAGTCATGGCTGTAGGACAATTTCTGCGACTACATCACCACTTACATTTAACTCGCCAGACTGCAACCACCTTGATTATTATGTGTGGGTCACAGTTGAGCGAGTGACCAACAAAATTCCTTCTAACACCAAAGAAAAAACGGAAGACAAGGATTATGGGAACATTCACCAACATCAACAAGGAGACCATCCAGAAGAGTTGCAGGAGATTCCGAAGTCGTCTGGAGGCCGTGGTTGAAGCCAATGGCGATTTTTGTTGAATAGATTTACTCTTTTGTATTTCACGATATTATTGTGTCATTTTGGTAAATATATCTGTTAAAATGAGATATTAGAGTTATTTTTATTTTTGCATAATTTAGACGATTTTTTTTTATTAGCGTGAACTACATCTACCGGCCTGCGAATTGGAGAACTTTTAATAAAGAGAATGTTCTCCTAAGTTCTTTTCGAGCGCTCAGGTCGATAGACTATTAAAAACAGCAAAATATGAAGCGTCTTTTCAAACACAAAAAAAAAAAAATAGAACCCTGAAAACCAGTAAAATAAATTAAATGAGACTTCTCAATCCGGAGAAGGGTTTTTTTAAAATGTTCCCAAGAGAGATGTGATATTATCCCGATACACTTTTTTTACTCTTTATTCATAAAGGAAAACAAATTGATGTTTTATCAGAACTTGGAAGATTGGATCATCCAAGGAAGATTTTCACGCAGGAGAAATTAAAATCACAAAGGAAGTTTCAGTCAACCGAAAACCGAGCGTAAATAATATCTAGACAGATTCGAAGAATGCTGAAACAAATAAACACGTTTCAACATTTTGTAGAATATTGAACCGAAAAGGATTTGACGAAAAGAGGACACTACTGAAAAAAGCATAAAAATGATGCTCTGTGGTGTGTGTGTGGGGGGGGGGTGATAGATAGATATGAACAGAGTGAAATAGATCTATAGATAGATAATGACTAAACTGTAATAGATAGATAGATACGAACAGAGATAGATAGATAGATAGATAGATACGAACAGAGATAGATAGATAGATAATGCACAGACTGAAATGGATCTATAGAGAAATAATGAACACACTGTAATAGATAGATATGAACAGACGTATTAGGTTGGTGCAAAAATAATGACGTAATAATGTCGTTTTATGAGGTATTTTTTAACGTCAAAAAACGACATTATTACGTCATTATTTCTGCACCAACCTAATAGATAGACTTAATTAATTCCCATAACACTCATTAACAAGTGTAAAAATAGAAACTTTTCTTGATGGTATGAATGATTAATATCAAGAAGATATAAACAAAAGGGATTTGAAGAAGTTTTCCCGTATAAGAAATTTTTAATTTTGAAGGAAGATGTTGACTGCTGGTTTCAGTTATGGCTAAACAAGCCAGAGTCGTTCAACTATTTAAATGAAGGCAGTTGATTGAGGGAAATTTGAAAAGGCGATGCAGAGAACAGGTCTTTAGCTGATTGAGTTACAACGTCCATCCAGCAGGGAGAATGTTTGTCTTCTAACGGCGATCTTGCTTCTGTTCTTTCAGCAACTGCATTTATGAGCATGCAAACCCCAATTGCAATACTCTTATTGGCTAGCCAATAATAATACTTGATCAATGATATTGGCCAGCCAATAATAATGGTCGACCAATGATCTTGTGTCAACGCCTTGAAGGGGAGGAAGGAAACCCCACTCCCAATAACCCAATATGATTAGAGGTCCAATCAAAATAACTATCGTGTCGTAACTATCGGGGGAGGAGGGGGACGAGAAGCTCCATCCCAACCCTTCTCTCACTGGCGGACCAATCAGAATTGTGACCTTGCATCGCACATATATACCTTCAGCGGAACGTTTTCTATGTTCCAGAATCTCACCCTCCTTTAACCTGATTAACACAGGTGTCATCCATCACCTTCATCTAAAAGTTTGTTATATTCTTGATCAAAACTAACCTGACCTGCAAAAATTTACTTTGTTTCACTTATTCCAAGAAATAATTCCTTTATCAAATGAAAACAACTTAAGTTTAACAGAGTTAATACTGGACCTAATGACTAATGCCACTTAAGTTTACTATTTTACTTCTCATACTATACTCTGTAAATAACACAAACCAGATAAGTCATGGTATTGTTTTAAAATGAAAATATTTTCTTCCTTTAATAATAAAAAGTAGATCGCCACTTAATCATTGACACCAGCCATGTTGTCATAGATAGATAGATAGATAGGTTGCAGAACACAGGAGTGGACGATTGGGTGTTTTCTCTGTGAAATTGAAAGTCGCCATGCATAGCTACACCCTTATGTAAATTAATGGAAACAACCACTTCAAGCCTTACCAGTGAACAAATCAAATTACAATAGATTGGCCAGGAAACTCTCCTGATTTAAATCCAATCGAGAATCTGTGGTCAATCTTCAAGGAACGACTTCCAGGAATGGATATACGAAGTACTAACATGTGCAGTGGGCCATGTTTCATTGAAAAAATATGAAAAAAAAAAAGGTAAATTATAACGGAATTATTCGTTTTCATTCAAGTAATTTGTAAGTTGTAATATAAAAGTTTCAAATCGAAAATCAAATTCAGAATAATGATTCCATTGTCCACATCGATAACGGTTACGCAACAGCTCCAAACGGGCCTGTGCATAAAATGGGAGGTTTTACAGCCAAACCACTAATGATTTTGGCTCAGATTAAACCGTGAAGTGTAACATTTTATGGAATTTTTATGGCGACACTAATCGCAAAAGAATTCATTTTTCGATCTGACATGGATTCCACGCAAGCAGAATTAATAAACAAGGAATCTTTTTTTTTACCTTTTGTTGTTCATTTAAAAATTTCTTTTGAATAAAAGCCCCAATTCTAGAGTCTCAAGTGACAGCTGCTATAATTATTTCCATTTACAATCAAAATGGCTTAAGAACAAAACAGATGTTCGAGGTTTCTTAATTCATTCAAAGAATGTTTTGACACGCATTTGACCAAAAACATTTTCAATTCTACTTTAAAAAGATATTAAGAAACGCATACAATTCTCTATTTTTTAATAAACTTATTATAGTGAGTTCCCAAAAAAATAGTTTCTTTTTTAATTTATTTCTACATTCTTATTCTGAATTCAATGGACATACACTACTGCGTATAACTCGCCTTTCAAAATAAATCCCACTATTCGCGTATGTCCCTATCTATCTATCTATCTATCCCATTCTTTTCGCAACTATCTGTCTATCTATTCATATCTATGTATGTATCTATCTATCTATCTATCTATATATATATATATATAATTATGTGTATAATTATAATATACTACACCAACAGTTCTGTTACGTAATTTAAATTTTAAAAATATACCTGGTTATCCTAATGTTGGCGTAGACATAGGTATTACAATTTTTTAATTTAAAAAATTATATTTGGCATTTAAAATAAACGGGATTTGTATATACATGTATTAGAGAAAAAATGATTTTTTATTCAAGAGAATATTATTATTATTTTTTTTTTTTATTTAAAGGAGATTACCTTTTCCTTCTTTAGTTTATATATATATATATATATATATATATATATCCTTGGATGGCAACTGGTCTAGAAGGACAACTCTGAATTCAAAACCTGCGAAGGGTCGTTTGGGGACCTTGTGGCACTTAGTGCACCAGGTCTCTGTATTGGGCCCTTCAAAAAGTGTGGATGGTCCTGCACGAAACTTTCATCACTATAATCAAATCTCATGTGCTGTTGTTGGGTTGTCACTTTCCTAGGAACTGATCTGCTTGACCCTCATACGTGGAATACGACATTAGAGTTCACCATATGTATATATATATATGTGTGTGTGTGTGTGTGTGTGTTTAATAAATATATCTTGAAAAATTGCAATGGATTTATTTAACTGATCGACTCTAGATCTTCGCATCAGCCGCTCATTAGGGGTCAAATGTTATCTGTTGAAATGATTGTCAAATCTCATGTTTACGCTGCACGAAACAAATACTAATCATACATTTCAAATATATAAATATCTATTAGTCTTCAACGTGTATACAAGTTTTCCCTGTCCGTCCTAAATTAAAACTATTCGTAAGCTGAGATGAGGTAAAATGAAAAAGTAATTTATCGGAGCACACTTTTAGCGGTACCATATCCCGAAAAATAAAATTTGTTTCACATTTCCACAAATCTAATCAGCGTAAACAGAATAAGTTGGCCAAACACAGAGTAAAGTTGAAAAATGACAAAAGCGCTAGACCTTGCTTGAGAACGAAGAACCATTACAATAAACAGTATTACCCATCATTATCAGAGCACTTGGAACGATCCTTTCAAATAGGTTCAAAGTAGTAGACGGACAAGAAAGACACTATTTACATCATTTATACTATTGTCTGATAGATATCAGTTATCCCCGGTTAATTTCCCTCTCCAAGTTCTCCACTGCCTTAACCAGGTATTGAACTCACACTCTTTGGGTCCTGTCACTGGATCTAACTAACGCCTTTATCCACTGTGCCATGTGTCCTTGACAGTCTATCCCAGCGAGCGAAATAATGGTTTCAATTCGACATTCCAACCACCTGAAGAAGTCCGGAGCGTACAGCGACCGAAATGTTGTGATAAATATGATAACAAAGATGAGGACAATAGTCCGAATAATGTAAATAGTGTACATAATACCTCACCACAGAAATATAGACAGATACTGAAAGGCCGAAATGTTGTGATAAATCTGGCAGCAAAGATGAGGACAATAGTCCGAATAGTGTAAATAGTGTACATAATACCTCGTCTCAGAAATATAAACAGATACTCAAAGGCCGAAATGTTGTGATAAATATGGCAACAAAGATGAGGACAATAGTCCGAATAATGTAAATAGTGTACATAATACCTCACCACAGAAATATAGACAGATACCGAAGGGCCGAAATGTTGTAATAAATATGGCAACAAAGATGAGGACAATGGTCTGAATAATGTAAATAGTGTACATAATACCTCATCTCAGAAATATAGACAGATACAAGAAAGAATAGAAACTATTCAAACATCATTACTAAAATCAACTTGTCTACCGAGGAATTTGCTGGTATATTGACGATATACCGCGTTTAACATCAAAATTATTCATCCCACAAAACGTTTAATATCTAAAAAACACTAGACTAGTTTGTTTTTTTACATGTTTTCGAATAAAACATTTATCCATCTTGACACCATTTTTTCGTAAGAATCACTGAAAACCCCTATGAGTTATTCAGCTAAAATAGACCAGGTTAAAATCTTTTTGTGTCAGCCACACGATGTCTTCCCAAGTGAGCAATGGTAAGAGGAAAAAGATCATTCAGGCCTTCAGTAATGGTACAATCATTCATACTCTGAATTCCATCTTCAAAGTCCATTCAAGAACCAAGGGAACGGTGAATAAGTTTTAAAAAGAGGGAACAGCAGAGAGGAAAGCTGGATGAGGAGGTCACAACAGGAAGAGGGATCATCATTTCAACTTAGAGCTAAAGAGATCAATTAGAAAAGATCCAACTCAATTCATAAAACATTTGGCACGTGAGAGATGTGTTTCAGCAATGGCAGTCCAAAGGTTAGTGGAAAAAACTGGAAAATGAAATCGTACGTGAAACTTTGAGGCACTTTGTTACCCCAGGAAAAAAAGTGAAAAGGTTAGAGAGAGGGAAGATCATCTTGAATAAGTTGGAAAATGATCCTGGAACAATATGTATATATATATATTTCAATCCTTTATGAGCTTCCAATCCTTAGCTATGATTAATTAATGATGATCATGTCATTATCGTTTATGACCGATTTCATCACGATTCTTCTGTTAAGCTTGGAGAGTAATCATATATTCTTATTGCTCAAGGTAGAGTCCAAGAGTGTTATAAAAACCTCTGAGAATTCCAATAAGATATCTTTAATCATTTCTAAGTATTAACCGTTCAAATGTCAATCTAATAATTAGACAAATTTGCTGTTACACCTGGTATATACTAATAAAAAATATAGTATATACTAATAAAAAATATAGTATATACTAATAAAAAGCATCTATTAAAACTGCTACGACTACTCACGAAGTAGAAATAAAAACAAAAACTATTTCCAGTTCTTCTTTCTTAGGTGTGTGCAGAAGATTCCAGTGCTATTATTTCAAAACTAGTGACAGAATATACAGTCGAAAACACGTTTTATATCATTAGAAGCATTTGCACGCCAAATAGACCCGCGAAAAAATACTATTATATCTTCTATGAATTTATTTAATTCTAAATGAAATATAGTTTTATGTAAAATTTATTGCACACTCGAAAAAGTTCAAACGAATCTTCGACTCATAAATCATAATTTAGTGACAACTTTTTCCCAGACATATATAATCAAGTGGTTTGGTTTGGTTTGGTTTGGTTTGGTTTGGTTTACAGCATATCAACCTCAATGCGTTATTTAATGCCGACAAAATTTTTATTGCTGGTAATTTTTTTTTTTCAAAGATGTATTGCTAGTAATATTTTTTCCTTCAAAAATCTATTTCTGATAATATTTTTCCTTGAAAATGTATCGCTGGTAATATTTTTTTCAAAAATGTATTGCTTATAATCATTTTTCTACTAAATATTTCTGGTATGAAAACCTATTTTTATACTTTCATGATTTTTTGACCCCAATTTAGGGGTTAGTTATTTGCCCATAGTTGTGATCCTAACAGGTGCTCCTACCCCAGGCCAGGGTGGACCTGGGAACACCAGCAATTAAGACGTGGCTCCACACCCTTCAAAAATTCCTGATCAGAGGCCTTGCTATTGGACGTAGTTTATCGTCTTACCCAGGACGCGGATGTAGTTTATCGTCTTACCCAGGACGCGGATGTAGTTTATCGTCTTACCCAAGACGCGGATGTAGTTTATCGTCATACCCAGGAAGGTATAATCAAGTGGGTTGATTTTTGTTTTGTAAAAGAGTTATTTAAACAGATACATAGATAGTGATATATATTTCATCCTAAGTAGATATCTAAGCGTATGATAGTGTAGAAAACTATGCGAGTAGACATTTTTCACGTAGACTAACGCATGAGTTCGCATATATATATATATATATATATATATATATATATATATGAGCTTATCTGAGTTTAATACCAATAATACCCGATTAACTCTCTTTCATTTTACTAAAGTTACCTCTTGATTGTTTTTTCACGTTTTCGTTAATTTCCGTGAATTCCCGTCGAATTAGACTTTTGCCGTGTAACCATTAGGTCAGCTCATCGGCCTCTCCCTCCCACTACCCAGGCTCTCCTGCCTTCATAATATGATTCCACTAACGGTGCCTTCTTCTCCCCATACATCCCACTAAATTCCCTATAACAATCTGTCTTTCTTTCTTTCTGCAACTAACCAGTATCCCACTACAAACTGATACCCTAAACAGTTCGAAAAATCCTGCGAATTTTAAAATTAAAATTCGTAGGTGAAAATACTCATTAACTTAATTCCAATCGTAAAGAAAATTTGCTCTGTTTAGTGAAAATAAACACTGAGCGCTCTTTTGTGAGTCAGTTTTAACATATTTCAAATTTTATGTTGTGTGAATAGGACTCGCCTGAATTATACCAACTGATTACTATATATATATATATATATATATATATATATATATATATATATATATATATATATATATATATATATACCTAAAGAGCCAGTCAAACCTACCTAGATTTCACCTAAACGGATCGTCAGGGTAAAACTGGCCAAAAAGGTAAAAAATGGAACAGAATATATAGCTTAAACCAAAAACAACCATGACCACGTGACAAAAAAATCATAGTAAAAACTCACTCAACAACCAAGCGAGTACTATATATATATATATATATATATATATATATATATATATATATATATTACTTAAACGGTATTATAATGGTTACTCGTATTTGATATAGACCACCATTTTGTTTTTACTTTAAGCAGTGCATATTACGTCTATCGTCTGAGTAATGGAGAAATCTTAAAGAGAATTTGCTTCCCAGCATGTTTCGAAATTGCGCCCTCACCCCATGTTGGAGAAAACAAAAAGAAAGGGTCTATTTCAAATACGAGTATCCACTATAAATACGTTTGATGTAATAAAAAGTCTCGGATTAAACATTAAAGTAATGCTTACATGTTTCTTCCATGGGACCCACAATATTTACCAGTAGGCCCGGCATCTCTATTACTCCCAATTTCTTTTCATCTGTTAAGAGATTCTACAATATTCATAAAAAGTGGATTACGTAACACTTCAGCATTTTTATTTGTATTCGTTCTTAGAGTCATTTTCCTATTACTCAGTACGTGTCTTAATTTCTAGAAGCCATTTTTCTGTATGTCACTGGGAAATCGTTAAAAGCTTTAGATCTGTAATTTTCAAAAAGCCACCAGGGTGAGAATTTTTTTTCCTTTGTGGAGTGAGGGTGTTAACTGTCTTTTACAAACGAATCAACATACTCCAATTTATTCCTAAGAAGCCGTCCTCGCAAGATTGTTGATGCAAATCGCCATGCTTCATTTGCCTGCCCACCAGGAATTTGTCTCGAACCACTTTTCCTCATTTCACCCAAAGAGATTGTTAAGTGCATTCTCTGAAATCCATAATGGTCGGGACATTTTTTCCAAAGCTCATTATACAAAAGCGGCCTGTTCTTCTGTGCTCTGCAAGACCGGATACCTATCAAGATTAATAACAGATTTTTTTCTGTTATTGCCTGAGCAAGTATGGTGCGTTTTAAAAAGTAGAATTCACTCATTAAAAGGCACGAGAGACACTCACAGCAGAGGTTTATACAGTGGCTTGTCAAAAGGTTGATCATTCCAACCTGTTGCTGTTTAGCCATCATGATAGATATCTAACGAAAGGACAAATCGCAGGGAGAAGTGGATTCCTGCCTTTTATTCAGTTGCATTATTCTTTATTACAGTGTGTTATTAACGATCATTATTTCCTTTTTTTCATTCTCTTTTTACAAGTCGATCAACTACAGTCTCTCAATTTTCGATATAAATGTCCAGTTTCTTTTCTTCAGAAGTAGTGGTAACACAAGCACTAAATTCAAAATTACTGTCATTCGGTGATCAAAGTCGCCTCTTGTATCAGCGTAAATATTTTGACCGATGAAGTTACCTATAGGTGTTGTGATCTTTTATATGTTTCTGTCTAAATTTATTCATAGAAAAAATAGAATAGCGTTTAATAAGACATAGTTTTCAATTCAATCACTGACTAAACCTCCTTGATAATATCCCGAAATATTCCACAGATATCCCCTGTTGTTTGAACAACACGTAACAGCCAAATGGCCAATACTAAGTGTATACCGCAGCACAACGAAAAAGATTAATAGACAAAGAAAAACACATAAACTTTCTCATTATGTATAATGTAATATTTCTACATCAAATACAAGATGTGGCCAAGTTACTTATATCATTGACTTTGTAAATTCTGCAATCTGCCTGTCAATGTCACACTTTTGTGCAAATTAATTGAAACAAACACTTTAGTTTCCTTCCTTTCAGCATACGGTCAGTTTTAGACCGACTGGAATGACAGGGGGTAATCGATTTCTATTTTTTCCTCAGATTAGGTCATTTGCAGTGGTAATATGAATCTATTTTCGGGGTGTATGAGGAAATTCGTTTGACCTTGAAAAATATTGCGTCATCCGTGATTGCATCAGATTTTTATCACGCCCAGACACTATTGTCTCGACTGTCGATTAGTTGTCCTACGGTGATTGTCCACAATGAATGTTACTCCAAGGAAGCGTACGAAAATTGTAACGCTGCAAGAACACACTGGCAAGCCTTACAAGTGAGCAAATCAAAGTACTACAGACTGGCCCGGAAAGTGTCCTGAATTAAATCCAATCGAGAATCTGTTGTCAATCTACAAGGAATGACTTCGTGGAATGAACATACGAAGTACTAACATGTTCACTGGGTCATGCTTCATTGGAAAAATGCGAAAATAGCAAATAATAACGGAATTATTCGTTTTGCTTCAATTAATTTGCACAAGGATATATATATATATATATATATATATATATATATATATATATATATATATATATATATATAAGTTACGAAAAACTTGGTAATCCGTATGAGTAGTCCCAAGGAGGATGAAATCCTGAAAGCTCAATGTAAATTCAGAGCTAATAATTTAAAGAAAAACAGACCACTTTAAGGCCCCATTGTAATAATTTATTTCACCAGAGACCTTTTAAAGGACGCTGGATCATCAGACATCACTTCCAAAAGGTGAAACGGAAAATGAAATTTTCATTTCATTTTTCGTTTCAACTCTTTGGAAGTGATGTCTGATGATCCAGCGTCCTTTAAAAGGTCTCTGGTGAAATAAATTATTACAATGGAGCCTTAAAGTGGTCTGTTTTTCTTTAAAATATATATTATATGACTATAATCTTCAAATATTCAAGTGTAATGTCAATCGATATCTGAAACCCTGAGCTTGTTCCCCGTCCTTCTCTGTATCCTTTTCTCAAACATACCTCTTTACTCAATCCTCTGCAACCCCTTCTGTGCTAGTGGCACTCCCGCTTTGCTTGGGGTGAATTGCTTAAAAAAATTGTTCAGCAGCATGTTTTCCTATCATTTGTCTTGTGTTCTTCAGCTGATACATTTTAAGCATTCTTGAAAACCAGAATAAGATGGGTCATCATCGCATATTAATGAACTTATCTTTCAGCAAAAGCAGCGCAAACTTTTATAGGATCGCCTTTCATTGGTATAACTCATGAAGGAGCAATATCAAGATTAAGACTTCTGTCCATCCGTCCTGCATTGAAAGAAGACAATATTTTTATAAAAAATATTAATTATTTATTAATATTTGCTAATTATTTAAATTGAATATTTAATTATCTAATAATTCCTTGATTTTTCTTCTATATACTTATATATATATATACATTTTGTGATTTCCTTTAGTCCATCCCTCCATCCGTCACACCCTCTAAAGTAGCCATACATTGACTGAGCTAAACCAAATTTTAAAAAATTTTGTTTACATGAAGTCTTATAAAATTAAATTAAATTAATGAAATTATTAAATCGCTAAGTACGGTTTTCGTCAAGTACTTCCAAAACAAATCAGCTTCTTCAAATTTTATCGATTGGTTTGCGAAATTGAACGAAACAAAGTTTGTAAATTTCGACAAAGATGTTAGCGATAACTTCAACAATATTAAATACTGTGAGGATTTCAAAACAAATCAAAGTGTTGCAAAACAAAATCTATTAAAAAAAAAAAAAGACAGGGACTACTTTTCAATGCCTTGTCAGTTTGAATGTGTATGACGTAAGAGATACTATAAAGGGGACTTGGATCTCTGATGTTCTTCTATAGATCATTATATTAATATAGATTATTATTGTATACATTACTATATTTATATACATTATTATAATTATATAGATTATTATACTTATACAAATTATTACACTTATATATTAGGTTGGTGCAAAAATAATATCGTTTTTTGACGTATTTTTTAACGTCAAAAAACGATATTATTTTTGCACCAACCTAATAGATTATTATATTTACATAGATTATTATGCATATAGATTATTCTACTTATATAGATAATTCTAATCATATAGATTATTATATAGATTATTATATTGATATAGATTATTTTACTTATATAGATTATTATAATTATATAGATTATTATATTTATATATATTATTATATAGATTATTATATTTATGTAGATTATTATATTTATATAGGTTATTATGTTTATATAGATTATAATTATTATATAGATTATTATATTGATATAGATTATTTTACTTATATAGATTATTATAATTATATAGATTATTATATTTATATATATTATTATATAGATTATTATATTTATGTAGATTATTATATTTATATAGGTTATTATGTTTATATAGATTATAATACTGATACAGATTATATTTATATAGATCATTATTTTTATATAGATTATTTTTATATAGATTATTATATTTATATAGATTATCATATGTGTATAGATTACTATACTTATATAGATTAATTATTATATTTATACAGAGTATTATATTTATATAGATTATCATACTTATATAGAATATTATATTGACTATTATATTTATATAGGTTATTATACTTATATAGATTATTTAGATTATTATGAATATATAGCTTATTATAATTATAAAGATTAATGTACCTATACAGAGTATTATACTTATATAGATTATTATATTTATATAGATTATTATACTTATATAGATTATTATGTATATAGAGAGAGATTATTATATTCATATGGATTTTTATATAGATTATTATATGGAATATTATTCTTATATAGGTAATATATTTATATAAATTATAATATAGTATATTATGTAGAGATATTATCCTTATATAGATTGTTATATTTATATGGATTATTATAATTATATGGGTTATT
>OZ010614.1:1084564-1087064 GCA_963932145.1 Acanthosepion lycidas | reverse complement strand
ACATCAGTATCGAGCTCGCATTGTGTATAAAACTTAATAACACATTAAGCAATACCCCCCTACCGAGGCGCTAAATGCCTGATGAGAGTTATTTACTCATTATAGACAAATCTGGCACAAGGTTACTCAAATGGAGCACCCAGTGTGGCTCAAATTTACTAGACTAGCAAATTAGTCTATAAAACGTCGTACTTGAGTATCACTCTACGGTCCTTCGCGGCTCTCCATTTATTGACTAGACATAGATAAGTCTGGCAAAAGGCCTCAGTAATAGAGTTCCTAATGATGCTGTACACAGCACATTTACTAAATGCCTAAACATCGCGCAACGGCTGGTTCCCCCTTCGAAAACTACCACCCGCACCTGCCGCTCAACCGGACAGCCTGATCTACGTACGTTTGTTCGCACGCGAACCTCAGTTTAATAGATCGCAAGTGGTTGTTGCGGCAGAAACGAAAGTGTAGGCACGCAAAAATGTCGTCATCTCTTCTGCGTGGTGTCGTAGCTCTTGAGCATTTCTTCCCGAAGCACGTGCGTGCGCCGCCAAGCCGTATGTGCGTGCGGGCGGGCGGGTGTGTATTTATATGTTTGCGCAAAAACACACCTTGAAAGATAATCGAAATTGCGTTCGATGAACGGGAAGAAATCGGATATGTGATGATAACATGACGGGGAAAGACGGACGAAAGAACGAAGAACATTTCTCTAGCATTCAAGACATTATGGCACAAAGTTGATGTCAGTAGAGATTTAGAATTTATGCTACTCCTGCTGCTATCACATGATTATGTGGGCCCTGTATAGGCCCCGAAATATAGTCTATATTTCATATAAATATCACTATCTCTCTCTCTCTCTCTCTCCCTTTATACATATATATATATATATGTGTGTGTGTGTGTACAGGTAGTAATCCGTTGGTATAATTCAGGCCAGTCCTATTAACTCAACATAGATTTTTAAATATGTTAAAATGACTCACAAAATAACACTCGATGTTTATTTTCATTAAACAGAGCAAATTTTCTTTATAATTGGAATAAAGATACCTTTAGTTCATAATTGGAATTAAGATACTTAAGATATATATAACTATATATGTGTGTGTGTGTGTGTGTGGAGAGAGAGAGGGAGAGAAAGTCAAATAAATGGAGAGTGAAACTGTCTCCCTCTTTGATATTTTTACCTTTTCTATAGCTGCATCTTTTACATTTATTCTATCTGTCTGTGTGTGCGTGTCTCTCTCTCTCTCTCTCTCTCTCTCTCTCTCTCTCTCTAACTGCCCTTCTCTATTCGCTCTCTATCTCCCTCTACCCCTGTATCTCTTTCTCTATCTCTCTGTCTCTATCTTTCTCACTATTTCTCTCTTTCTATCTCTCTCTATATATAGCTATCTCTCTCTTTATATATATATATATATATATCACCCGCTCTCTCTCTCTTTCCCAATTTCTATCTCTCTATCATCTATCTCTATCTCTCTTTCTCTCTGTTTCTCTCTATCTCTCTCTCTTTCAATTTCTTTTCCTCTATCTCTCTACCTCTCTCTGTTTTATACATATTTCGTTAGATATGACGGGCGAGAGATATTTTGTAAGATATTTATTCAGTTTTCTATCATTCCTATGATTATTCATTTTTATGAATTATAAAATTCAGTTCGACATACCTTAATCCTCACAAGAGAAAAATTCTAAGAAAAGGAAAATGAGTAAAAATACGACAAAATTTTCCTTGTCCGTAGTTAGACACAGACACACAAATACACACACACACACACACACACCCAAACACACACACCCATATATATATATATATATATATATATATAAAAGAGTAACGCTGAAGTCAACACCGGCGAGAGTCAGTGTCATGCTTGAACGCAAACTGCAGGCCATGAAGAGTGTGTTCAAGCATAAAACAGACTGTCGCCGATTGGTTTGATCTCAGTGTCCCCTTTTACAGTGTCCCCTTTTACAGTGTCGCCTTTTGCATTTATAGTTATACACCTTGTATCCCTGATATTGAGCACTTTTATGCATAAACATAGTATACCTTGAAACTATATTATTATGATATATATATATATATAACATCCAATTTTCTCGTTTTCGTACACACACACACACACACACACACACATATATATATATATATATATATATATATATATATATATATATATATATATATATATATATCAGACTATGTGTGTGTGCGTGTGTGACTTGTCGTTGTGTGCGATTCACTATAGTCCATTTTTACCGTAGGGAATTTGTTTCTCATTGGGCTCGTCGGATCACAAAGGCTTTAAACTCACTCTCTCTCTCTCTCTCTCTCTCTCTCTCTCTCTCTCTCTCTCTCCTTGTACCCTCTTTCATCTCTTTCTACCTTTTTCATTATTGTTGAAAGGGGAATAAATCCTTCGACCCTTCTTTTCTCTCCATATCCCTCGATATATATATATATATATATATATATATATATATATATATATAT
>OZ010614.1:1017064-1074564 GCA_963932145.1 Acanthosepion lycidas | reverse complement strand
TTTTAAACGGACAAGTCCGGAATTAATAAACAAAATAAAAAAATAAAAAAAATAAAACAATGCCGGCTTTAGATCTGACTTGTCATTGCATTGCTAGGCACTGCCGACCCTCATTACACTATGTAGTTTGGACCTCACTGACTAACAGGTCTGTCTCGCTCGTACACTCTCTCACTCATTCGAAATATCTCGCATCTTCTTCTATCTTTCCACATCACTTCCCTCTCTCATAATTTCTAATATTTGTTGCTTGTTCGGGCCTCACGGGGCAAAACGTTTGCGATGGATGAGATCAGTTTTATCGAGGGACAAATGTAAGGCATCATTTAGTCTGGCACAAGGACACGTGTACGACATACAGTGGGGTTTGAACTCACTTCCCAGGGGACACGGATCGCCTTTTCTTTTCTCTTTCTCTCTCTCTCTCACACACACACACACTATGTTTAATTTTAATACTATATAATAGTATTAACTATATTATATATATAGTTTATATATATATATTATAGTTTATATATATATATATATATATATATATATATATATATATATATATATATATATATATATTATAGTTTATATATATATACATATATTATAGTTTATATATATATATATATATATATATATATATTATAGTTTATATATATATATATATTATAGTTATATATATATATATATATATATATATATATATATATATATATATATATATATTAGTTTAAAAACAACAAAGATAATATTTTATTAGTTTCATCATCAATTCTAAAATTGGTTGTTGGAGGATTTTAAAAAATGTAATCTCATGTTGAAGATTGGTTTCATTAGCAATATAATAATACAGACGTTGTAATATGACTTTATTTACTATTATCTTTTATTACTGTAGATTTACGTGCTTATTATATATATATATATATATATATATATATATATATATATATATATATATATATGTGTGTGTGTGTCTGTGTGTGTGTGCAGCGTGAGAGGCGGTAGTTAATCAAGATGTAGGTGTTTGAAATGATTAATTTGATTGCTTCTCTACGATTCTATATCGTCAGTTATGAAACACAAATGATTTTTTAAACGCTTTAGGGTTTTTATTGTTGATAGGGCGTGAGAGGTAGATCGATGTAGTTGTTTATTGTTATGAAGTAGGAATAAAAACAATGATTATGTTGCCTTGTCTTCATAGATAGATAGATATGAACAGAAATAGATAGATATGAACATAAATAGATAGATAGATAGATATGAACATAAATAGATAGATATGAACATAAATAGATAGATAGATAGATATGAACATAAATAGATAGATATGAACATAAATAGATAGATAGATAGATATGAACAGAAATAGATAGATAGATAGATAGATAGATATGAACATAAATAGATAGATAGATAGATAGATATGAACATATAGATAGATAGATAGATAGATAGATAGATATGAACAGAAATAGATAGATAGATAGATAGATAGATAGATAGATAGATAGATAGATGGATATGAAGAGTCTCAGAGTAAGGCGTAAAGAATATGATATATAAAAATATTGATAATGTACAGACTGAGATGATAGATAGATAGATAGATAGAAAGAAAGAAAGAAAGAACTCATGGTGTGAGAAAAAAGAGAGAAGTAAAAGACTTAGAGAGATAGGGAGGAGAGAAATCAAGGACTGATAGAAAGAAAAAGTAAGAGAGAAATGATATGACAGATAGTGATGAAAAGAAAGAAGCAAATGAAAAAGGGATATAGTGAGAAAGAAAAAAAGAAAAGAGAAAAAAAGAGCCTTATTAGGAATTCCTTTAATATCTTTTAAAAATGCTTAATAAAACATTTTCTAACTACCAATTCGAGAACTTGAACCATGTCCGTTTCACTTCATCTTCACTATTACAACTACTATTACTACTGCTACTTCTGCTGCTACTGCTACTGCTACTGCTGTTACAATTCTTCTCATACTTACTACTATCTCTCCTGCTATGACTAAAGGCAAAGCCGCAATTAAGACCAGTTCTATTCCGTCATTTGCAATAAGTGGCGACGAGTAGTACTACTGCTTTTCACTTGAGGATGCACTATGTGTAGTACTACTAGTGTAAGCAGTTATAGTAACTCCTTACTGAGACTAAGAACTGGTGACGGTGAGGTTGGTTAGAGTAATGGTGGGTGGGGAGTCAGAAGGCGGCAAGGCATTTTTACTGCTTCGAAAACAGAGATGCTGGTCTCGAACAAAGATAGGGAATTAAGATAGTCTCCAAAATTGAAGATCTCGCTCTTTAGCCCAACAGAGACGGTGTGTGTGTGTGTGTGTGTGTGTGTGTGTGTGTGTGTGTGTGTGTGTGTGAGAGAGGGAGAGAAGGAGAGGGTGATAGAGAAAGAGTGAATGAGAGAGTACTTAACTTAAAAGTTCTGTCTGGAGAAACGTCTAGAATAACCAAGATGACAAAATTAATTCGAAATAAAGTTTATCGAGAAATTCTTACTTCAAAAATAAAATATTTAAAAAAATAGAATTGTAAACATTCGTTTCTCGCCATTTACACACACACACACACGCACACACATAAAACGATAATGGATACTAATATTTTAAAAAGATGATCCTTTTTATTTTAAACAATGTATATTACATTCGACAAATCTTAATGAAGAAAATGCGCTCTCTGGCAGGGATCAAACCTGCGTCCCCTTTGTGGGAGAATTTACCGTTTGATGTAGGCTTCTTTACAGTTCGTCTACGGAGACGTCATTTTTTTTTTTTTTTTTTTTTTGCAAGGGAACCATATTTTTTCATTGCGATCATTTTTACGAAAGTACTTATCTGCTCTCTTTCTCGCCCAAAACGTAAACAATGTCGTTTCTAATGGATCAATGGCTGTATTTTTAATGCGAGACTTCATTACTTTAAAATGTCGGTTTAAAAATAAATACACTGGTTACATAATTCTGAGTTTCATGCAAAATGCAATCGTCAGGTACTGATTGAAAACTCTCTTTTTTCAATCACCACCTGTTGATTGCGTTATACATAAAACTCTGAATTGTGCTACCGCTAGGGAAAACTATTTATATTTATCTATATATATATAACAGAGGATGTCTGTTTGTGCGTGTGTCTGTCTGTCTGTCTAGCTGTCTCTGTGTTTGATATCTTTTCAGTCGAGATCCATCCAACCGATTTTGAACAAACTTGGCACATACATTGTACAATGAAAGAGATAGGTTCTTAGCGTAAAAAATCGATAATTTAAAAAAAAATCAGTAATTGATAAAGCCGATCAAAAATCGATAAATTCAACTTTTCTCCTCCGAATTCGTTCAAACTCGGTAGATAGGTAACTTATATCATGACGAGCTCAACGATACCTCATTTTTATTTCTACATCACAGCGTTTAGCGAAAAACCGCGAAAAATGAAAAATCGATTTCAGCATAAATCGATTTCAACACAAATTTTAAACTATAAACTCCCTCAGTTTTCAAGAAATCTAATACAAACTTCACTCAGTTGTAGCCAACAATAAGTTGATTGCTTAACAGCCATTTAACTTGATAATTGAGTCCACCCATATAGTTAAAACTCGCGTTAATAGGAAAAAAATGGCGATTTTTTCTGGTTTCTTTCTTATTTCTTGTTGATCTTGCAACCAATTTTAACCAAACTTAACAATTGCTTTATAAATGTATCCCTTTTTGTATCCCTGGTAGCATACTGACAAATTGAATTTCAAAAACTTCAAAATAATTGTAGTCTGAAGTGGGGCTTCATGGTGCCTGTTTAACCCCCGCTTTCATGCCCTCGGCTAACTTCGATTGAATAAATACAGACTACTTTCGTTTTATCAGTAATTTTATTCAAAATGTTTTTAATGAAAGTACTTTAAAGTAATTGAAGAAGATAGACTCTGTTACATCTAAATATGATGCTGTTTTTGCTGTACCAAGAGATAGCTTATTCCTAAAATTTCGCTTGAAGATGAAACGGGACTAAACACCTCAATTCAACTTAATTTTAATAATTATTTGGATGGTTTCGGCTCTCGTTTTTGAAACATGAGAACTCTTATGTAGCGAAGGAATCATATTTTTAAACAAAAAAATATTATATATATATATATAGTTAAATTCCCCAGATCAATTATGTAGACAAGACAGATTGGTATAAAACGACAATTGGAAAAAAGATCTTAGATTTTGCCGACGCGTTTCGTCTTCCGACTTTTTCAAGGCAAAAATGAAATCGAAATATTCTTGTTGTTATAGTTACATTAAAAAATCCAAATTTAAAAAGATAGACGCTTCTGTCTAAGCCTTTTTTTTTCTGGTTAATGTAAATTACCTTTATAGTAAGAGATCTATCTTTTTAAATACAGTATCCACTAAAAGCCTTACAATGGATCATATTATTTATGTACGGGTCGACATTTCTGCCAGAAAGCAGCGTATGCGCAGTTTCCTAAGATCTGTACACTATATGAAAAGTATTAGAAGCATAAAAACGTAATTATGCCAAACCCTGTCGAAGGCCTTTGAGATATCTAAGACCACAGCCTGAACTTCGCTATTATTATCTAAAGCTTGATAGACAAACTCAATGATGGCTGTCAACATATCAGCGATAAATCTGAACAAACGAAAGTGGTATTGCTTATCTGAAAGGTCATGTGAAGTAAGATGTTTAACTAATTTGGTGTTGATTAGAGGGTTTCGTACTTTTCCAAAGAGAAGTGAGAGACGAATAAAGCGGTAATTCCAGCGGTCAGATGATTCCCAAGAGTTCTTAAAGACAGGGACTACAGAGGAGGACTTCCAACAAGTTGGAAAGCAAGAAGTGGCAAGATATCTCTTGTAAAATTTGCAGAGAACAGGTGTCAGTTCAGGAGCAGATTTCTTTAAGGCAATTGCAAGGATTCCTTCAAATCCTCAAGCCTTGTAGAAGCTAGCTTAGAAATAATAGCAGAACGTACGGAGTTATGTTCATATCACTCAGTAGAGAATCTGTTCAAGGAGATATACTCCAGATTAGTCGAGAATATAACTGAAAGAGAATATCCGGGCAATGCACTCTGCTTTATCTGTAGTAGATGTCAGCACTTCTGGGAAGGGGCCGAAGACTTGATCAGTACACTCTTGCAGAGCCGGTAATAATCTCTAGAACTAAACTCGCAAGAGGTTCTACCGTATCTCATTTTATCAAACAGACAGGAGAGAACCTAGAGGAAGATTTTGGTATTTCCATACTGATCGAAAAGCATCGATGCTGACTTTCACCCAGGAAGAGACGTCGGTTGCCCATTTCTCACCAGATGAGTAGAAATATCAATGATATCGTGAGTTCCAATCAGTGCGTTGATAACAGAAAGATGTTCTGTTAATATAGAATTCTTACCTGATGGGAGAAGGAGATATCTATAGAGACTACTGCGTGGTTAGAGTGACCAAGAGGACAGAGTTGCAGAGCATGACATGAATCCGGGAAGGAGGTATGGAAGAGATCAATTAAAAAAACGTATCCATCCATCAGAGTTAGTAAGGAAACGAGTGGGAAGTCAATGAAAATTAGGCTTGGTTTTGTTTATTTTGTTTTAAGGGATATCAAACTCAATGGGTTATTTAATGCCGACAACACTTTTTTATTGCTGGTAATATTTTGTTTTGTTAAAAATCTGTTTCTGGCAATATTTTTCATCCAAAATTGTATTGCTGGTAATAATTTTTTTCAAAAAAGTATTGCTGGTAATAGTTAACTATTTACCCATAGCTGGGACCCTAACAAGTGCTACCACTCCGGATCAGGGTAGACCTTGGAACACCAGCAATTAAGAGGTGGTTCCACGCTCCTTAAAACCTCCTGATCAGAGCCCTTGCTGCTGAATGTAATTTATCGTCTTACCCAGGACGCGGATGTAGTTTAATGTCTTACCCAGGACGCGGATGTAGTCTAATGTCTTACCCAGGACGCAGATGTAGTTTAATGTCTTACCCAGGACGATGAAAATAAGGAACAACGTGAATCCAAAGTGAGTGCACTGGAGGACGACTGAATTAATGTAAACAAATCTAAAAGTGTGGCCGTTCAAGACAGCGTTCATTTCTTGATTCGATAAGAAAGACGGAATCAGTTCAAAAATTCGTCCATACACAGGCCTTTCAACTTGTGAAGAAAACCAATATGCGAAACCCTGTCAAATGCCTTCGAGATATCCAAAGCAACAGTCCGAGCTTCACCATTCTTATTTAAAGTTTCGACATATCGAATGCAAAAGATCAAGCTTCACGATTATTTAAAGTTTGATAGACTCTTTCGGCAATAAAACCATTAACACATCAGCAGTTGATCCAGAGAAGCGAAAACGACATTGCTTATCTGAAGGTGATATGTTTATCCAATACAGAGTATATTAGAGCCTTTAGCATTTTGACAAAATATAGACCGATAATTACAAGGATCAGATGGTTTGTTTGTGACAAAGACACACACACAAAGACACACACACACACACACACAGATATATATATATACACTTTGAATTAGTGTATTGGGGCAGCAGATCATTATTTAAACATATATTGTTAATATAACAGACAATGAATGTCTATTTCATTTTAACAAAGGTGTTCCACATCGAAGATGATATTTTGTTATGATGACATAGAATATTGTGGAATAGCAGACGCAGGTCGTATGTTCAAGATTCTATGGTGAATATCTTTCTTAAAATGTTTGTATAATCACTCTAAAGATGGCTCATGTGAACCGAAAGCTTAGATCAAGGACCAACTTAAGGACCAAAGTATCCAAATGTTGCACAATTTTTGTTTTTATTTTCACCCGAAATTAAAGCAAACATACGGAGTTTAGATCGGCTCATGATCAAGTTTAATAGACATTCATTGTCTGTTATATTAACAATATATATATATATATATATATATATATATATATGAACAATGGAAAATCTCGAATAAAATTAAAAATAGAGTCTAAGGGCCAGTGCAAGCTGTTATAAATGTTATTTCATCTTTAGGTTATATGAGAATTAACTTTGCCTCTAATTCTATGTTAAATAATAAGAAACAACCTTTACTTCCCTCCTAGCGAAGCGCAAAATTTCTATCACACCAAAGGATGTCTCCATTTTTAACAAAAGCTTTGACTCTAAGAAGGTTAACTAATGTTTTGTGGAGGAGACAGGATATTTTTTTCCAATCACTACAATCTCAACTTCATCAGTCTACGATTAGTCGTTATCTTTCCTACATAACGTGATAAACTGAACATCTTGCCTTTTCATATGCTCATAAAACATCATACAGTAATCATCCACGTTGTGGTCTTTTCGATCTTGTATTTGGTGAGCATTGGTAATATGAGTAATTCGTAATATAGCATAATCCTGGTCTAGAATATCGACATATTAGAACACCCGACCCCTATTCACCGGGGCTTTTGTGACATTTATCTTTTCATCGAGCTGAAGGGGATCATCAAGAGAACACGTTTTGAAGGAACTGAGTGACATACACGAAGAATACTTCCACTTCTAGCAGTGCATAGTACCATGGCAGAGAAGGATGAATAATTGCATTAGACTCAATGGGGATTAATTTGAAGGGGACACAAGATAGTTCGTTGTTTGGAAATGAAATAAACTGTTTGTGGCACCAGTCCCATTATTTTTCAGACAGACCACACACACACATATATATATATATATATATATATATATATATATATATATATATATATATATATATTGAACAATAAAAATTAAAAAATTAAAATCCTCAGACACACTGGGTTGTAGATTAATATTCTTTCGTTTTTTATTATTATTCCATTTAGATTCCTCGACTAGTTTCGGCCGAAATGGCCATCATCGGGAGGAGAAATATTTCTGCTTGCTGCTAGCACTAAACTACAGAAATGAATCTATATATATATATATACGCTTATATATATATATATATATATATATATATATATATATACGCTTATTAGCGCTTAGCCTTGCAGCGGGTAGAATGGAGATCAACGGGTTTTAGTGGACTTAGCAGTTTTCAATCAGTTTGTCTGAATCGTCTTCAAGACGCGAGAGCAAGATCTAAAAGGTCAGCCAATCTAACAGTAATCTCATCCCAAATCCTCACTCTTGTTCCATATGCGGCCTCATTTGTAAATCACTAGCGGGTCTTAAGTGCCACTTAAGATTATCGCACAAACTTTCATAACTGAATCAACTAAGCTGTCAGATCCTCATACGTCGAAACGGACGGGAGAGTCCATTATATATAAATGTATGTATTCCTCACAATGCAAGTATTCTGTTTATCGAACCGGAACAAAGTGTGTTCTTAGAAAGTTGTCAGACTCTGTTAACAACTAACTTGACACCCTAGACTTTGGATCCATGAAAACGGTAGTGAAATGATTTCTCGTGACACGTTGGGGGGAGGCAACTTACACATAGTTAAGAGAGCACTCAAGAAGCTTCTACGACGTGGGTAGATATTCTTTCATTCGTGTCTTTTCTTCTCTACATAAAACGTGTGAAAGCACGTGCGATACCCTATCCTCGTCAGTCACCAACCAGGAGAGATAACACAGTTTCGGTTGCTAAGGCAGTATTGCCACCCCTGGTGCCACCCGCAGCTTTTGCCACCAGACAGGATATTGTTTTTATATACGTGTCCGTCTCTTGCGATTTTATTTTACAACTGCAACTGATATTTTTGACGTTGTGTTAAAATACACAACGCACTCGTAGCGATAATTATATATGGCGTAAAATGGAATGTAAACAGAAGTGTTTCCCGTCGGAAGTAGCATTTTGTTGCGAGAATGGTTTTATTTAACTTTATTTACTTTGAATCATGGCAAGATCCAACTCGATATCTGTTGAGCTGTGGATTGGAGACTATGTGAAGCACGCTTCAGGTTCCGACCAGTGATGCCCACCTTGAAAAGGAAGCAAACGATTGACCACCCTAGGAACAACAGGTAGCATGACATGCCCATCCCTTTTCTACGTAATCGGATCGTAGCATTTCGTAGATATATTTTCTTCGCTCTTTAGCCTCCTCCCTGTTGTCACACCATGGGACCGTTAATTCTGATTCAAAGAATGATACACTTCTTTGAATCAGATAACTCTACAATGGCAGGGCGTGCGTCTGTATGAATAGATATTCTAAGATCAACTAACACTCTCCAATCACGGCCTCCATTCAGTAGTGTCATGTTGGAAGTTATTTGGATCTTTCGCACAGGGCGTTCACCTTCCTTAGGCTCTTTGGTTGTTACAGGTTGTTTGTTGGCTGCTTCACACTGTGTACTAAGTCCATGACCACTTCCACCAATTTGTTATGACGCCAGGTGTACATCTGCAGCGATTGTGGGCGTGCAGAAATCACGTGACATAAAGTGCCTCGATCACTTTGACACAATGCGCATACATTAGTGTCCGTGAACCCCCGCAGATTGAGGTCGGTCGCATTTGGAAGGAGATCACAGATAGATCTCAGGAGGAATGATATTACCAATGGCTCTGTTGCAATCGGGGCATTCCATGATATTGGATCAATATCCCTCCATGTCGTCCAATCACATAGTTTGGACTGAGAAACAGCAGTAGCTGTTCGTTGCTCTTCCTCGAAATTCCAGATTTTATCAACCGCTATGTCCCGTTTACCCCTTGGACCCTGTTTGGAGAAAAACTGGTTGTCCATGCTCTCTGGGCCAACTCGATTGGTTTGTGTCACCCCCATAATTTCCTTGTTTCGCAGGTTGGATTCTGCTTCTTGGGTGGCTTCTACTGCCGACCATTTGATGCCAGCTTTGATATTTGGCCGTAACCTGCGGACGAACCCATCGGCTGAGTCCCTCATCATCATGTGAAAGCGTACATTCCCGACCTTAAACTCCTCCATCAATGAGGAGATGGGAAGTTGTAGGCATTGGCAGAAAGTCCCACCGCGTGAGAAGTAGGGGGAAACTCCAAACCACTTAGACGAATACTTGATACACTGCAGAGTCTGCTGAATGCGAGACAGGGTAATATCATACAACTGCCACAGAAGCCGGGGTACTAAACCATGTTGGTATCACAAGCCTTCGGTTTGCCGGGGCGATTGGTTTTATCAATGGATTCAAGTCAACTTAGTGCCACTTTCAGCACATCTTTAAGTCGGTGCTTTTCATTAAGTAGGATTTCATCCGGGGCAATCACTGGCTTCTCTTTGACTGTCAGAATCATGTCACCCTCAATGCAGAAGTGAATCTCTCTGACAGAGCCCCTGAGTGACGATAATCTCCGACTTTTTGGGGGCTTATCCTTCATTCTCACCCACGTGAAGAGCTTATGGTAACACTGCAGCAGTTCCTTAGGCGGGACCAGAATGGTGAGGTCATCCATGAACGCTTTGGAAGGAGAAAGGACCATTTTTTTTCTTAGTCATCACTTTGCTGTGTCCGTTGCACCTCGTAATATGAATTCCACGGACATAATGAAAATAAATGCTTTAATTTCTGCCCTCTCATGAATTCGTGCTTCTTTGGGTCGACGCCTCAAAACTCTCTGCTCTGCTCTTAATTTTACCCCCTTCTGAATCTATTTGGTCGCTTCTCTTCTTTCTTATCCACCCCCTTGCAGTTTCCACACAAAACCACCCAAGACAAACCTCATGCACAACTCTGCAGTGCCCTTTAAATGGTTGCTAAGTATTAATGACAGTTCCTGATCGGGAGTCGACCAAGTAGCTCTCTGATGGGCCACTGGATTCTTGACTTGCTTGGAATTTCTCCAGCAATGCTCAACATAGTTGAGGATTAGAGTCTGTCTATATTTCTGAGATGGGGTATTATGTACATTATGGTTATTTCGCTCACTGGGTTAGACTGTTCTAGTTCCACTCCTGCTAATTTCCCTCTGAAAGTTCTCTCTACTGCCTTTGGATCCTGTCACTGGATCTAACCAACGCCCTTATCCACTGTGCCATGTGTCCTTGAGGACATCTGGGTATGAATTTCTGGGTATTATAAACCTAATGTCCTCAGCAACAGTTTTTACCAGTGCTCATCTTGCAATTTTGCTGTTCTCATTTCATGTTTTTACCAGAGCTCATATTCCAACTATGTTGTTATCATTGCTTTTCTCTGGCACTCCTTATTACTGGTTCCCATATTGTATTTATTTCTATGCTTGGTCGGCTCAGGAGATTTTTGTGGCCTAGCATATTCCTTACGTTTACGAATTTTCCAATGGTGTTCTTTGTCTATGATCTCTTGATGATCCCACAGAAGGCGGTGATCTTCCTTCTCTCTCCATATATGGTCAGCCACGCCTGATTTTTCCACTTCCCCTCGTGTTACAGCTTTCTGGTGTTCTTGAAGCCTTACCTTGAGGGGGAGGCCTGTCTCTCCTTTATATTCCTTTCCGCAGCTGCACGGGATAGTGTACACACAGTCTTTATTCATGTTCTCATCTATGGAAAGTCTTACTCGGGAGAGACATCTGCGAAGTGTCGTCAAGCTTTTGAAGGTTGTTCTGATGTTATATGGACAGCAGATCTTTTGTATTTTCTCTGATAACCCCTTCACATAAGGCAGGCAGACTGTTTAACAAAAACATCACGGATATTTTAAAGCCTTTGATAAAGATTACTGAAGACAGAACTAAACTTTCGAATTCTGAACTCAATTTCTTTGTCCACTTTAGCATCTTTGGGCACGCGCACAGACACACACAGGCACACACACACACACACACACACACACACACACACACACACACATATATATATATATATATATATATATATATATATATATATACTATTAAGATAAGTCTAGGTTTGTCACTTAACTGATTGATGTTAGTGTTGTGGTGTCCTCCCTCTAAAACGTCTATGTTGGACACTTCCGCCTACTATAAAATTAGTAGGAGAGAAAGACCTTGGGGGAACAGTCGAATTCATTGAAAGCTGGGTCAATGCCACACACTCACTAGTCGCGTAATACTCTTCTGTTGTACTTGCTGTTTAATATTTGATATATCTGTAACACTTGTTTTGCTATTTTTTTAACCATTTACTTGGTCACAACAGTTATATTCAGTATCCCAGCTCCAGATTTTTTGTAAGCGGACTTGCCCGGTAACTCTTCTAGGGGTATCAGCAATTTACTACATATATTCTGAATAATCTATTACTTATTTTCAGTGATGATTTCATTACGCTAATATAATAAAATAAATGTACACGTGCTATTGTAGATAATATAATTGTTACTGAAACTAAGCATATTTTTATGTTCCAAATACGGCCAAAGCGCATGGCCTTGTTCGTAATTACTGTAATTATGGGCTGTTATGAGCTTCCATTATTTTTTGGTCTCTTTTTACAGTTGCAAGTACGTATCACATTTGTGTTTAGGACAAGTGTATTACGTATCGAGGGATACTGCTATAAGTGTGTCCTTGTAGAAGACTGGTCACAGAAATGTAGGGTTTGACTTCTCTGAAAACGGATAATAGATTAGGCGAACTCCCTCGAAATCAAAAAAGATTTGGATAATTTATAGAGCCATTGAGTTCAGAAAAGATTTTTTCACATACAAAAAAATATAAGAAAAAAATAACCAAGGAACATTATCAGTCTTCTTTAATAAAACGTATTAAAAGGGGATTGCTTCCTAAATGCGCAACTAGATAGATAGATAGATAGATAGATAGATAGATAATGAACAGACTGAGATAGATAGATATGAACAGACTGAGATAGATAGATAGATAGATAGATAGATAGATAGATAGATAGATAGATAGATAAGAATAGACTTAGATAATGAACAGACTGAGATAGATAGATAGATAGATAGATAGATAGATAGATAGATAGATAGATAGATAGATAAGAATAGACTTAGATAGATAGATAATGAACAGACTGAGATAGATAGATAGACAGATAGATAGATAGATAGATAGATAGATAGATAGATAGATATGAACAGACTGAGATAGATTGTGTGTGTGTGTGTGTGTGTACTGTTACGTACAGTTGAAATATAAGCGCCCTAGGTTAGTGATAACAATGCTTCGGGTCCGACGATTCGAGCCTGAAAGCATGCCTAACTCCAAGGTAATCATTTGATGAATGCATTATCGGAGGCACTACTGATCGCTCTCTCTCTCTCTCTCTCTCTCTCTCTCTGTCTCAGGCTATGTTTCTCTATTTTCGCTTTTGCTTTCCCTCTCCATCTTTATCTTTGTTTCTCTCTTTCTATTTCTCTCTCTTATTTTCTCGCAATCTTTTCTCTTTTTCCTTTTGTTACTTCCCCCCTCTCACTTGTTTTGCATTTCTGTCTTTCTGCTTTATTTATTTACACTCTTATATATATATATATATGTATGTGTGTGTGTTTGTGTGTATGCATTTAAATCTACTTTCTTATGATCTGTTCCTATACATGTATACATCCCTTTACCCTTTACATGTATACAGCGTCCTGGGTATGACGATAAACTACATCCAACAGCAAGGCCTCAGATAATGTTTTTGAAAAAATAATGTTGCCAGCTATACGTTTTTTGGAAAAAATTAATGTTGCAAGCTATACGTTTAATGGTACTGTATATTTATGTATGGGTATATATATATATATATATATATATATATATATATATATATATATATATATATATATAATGAGAAAACAGACCACTTTAAAGTACCATTACAATAATTTATTTCACCAAAATCCTTTTAAAGGACTCCGGATCATCAGGTAACACTTCCAACATCGAAATGAAAGGAAAAATGAGATTTAAAATTGATGGGTAGTGTAATATTTGTAATTTAACAGGGGGGGGTGAGGTTTGTAGTTAAAGAGACAAGGTAGAGTATAGGGAGGGGTTAATTTCATATCTCTCTTAAGCGTGCGTTATATTGGGGTAGGAGGAGTGACCGGACCTTGACCTATTTAGATGGTTAACTTAAAGGAAATGATATATAGAGATAGGAGGGTAGTGGGGTGAAAAGGAAAGGAAAATGGAAAAGAGAGAGGAGACAGAAGACAGTAATACAGATATATACAATTGAGTGTTACGACAAGGAGAGACGGGGAGAGGGAAGTAAATCGAAAGAGGCTGTAATTGTGTTATAACAAATTTACGTAAAAGATAGATTTCAATGCTTGATAGAAATTTAGATGTTTAAAAAAATGATGATTGTTATCAATTTAAATATTTAATTTTTTAAGTAAATAGTTTAGGGACTTAATATAAGTTAACTACTATTTTTATTAGTACATTTATAGGGAACATATTAAAGAAATATTTTTAATTATTATAGTTTATTTACCCGACCAATTGTACTTTCTTAATGTTGTAAAAAAGTTTTCTGTAACATCTTTATTAGTTTTACTTTTAATTTAATTTATGAATGCAATTTTTCTTTATTATTATATGGGTAAATTTAATTAGGGTCTAGGTTTCATTATTGAATAATATTTGAAGGTAATATTAAAGATTTTGTTTTCTTCTTATATCTCACGAACATATTCATGCAAATCCCATATATACATACGTTTATTTACATGTGCAAATACACACATAGATATACGTGTAACAATATACACAAATGTTTATCTATCTTCATACATAATTTATCTATACATACATTTACCAATCATTACCTATATTTTAATATTTGAAATTTATTTAGATTTTAGTTTGATTTCATAGTTAAAATTTAACTTTAGGTGACTTCTGAAGTTCTTCATTATTAAAGGAATTTCGTTAATATTATTATTACTATTAATAGTTAAAGAGTGGTATATTTAAACTTAAATTAAGTTATCAATTTTGAAATGAAACTCTCTCTCCAGAAGATAAATATACACTCTCATAATTCTAATTATAGAACATTAAAAGAAAAAGTGATATTAAATACTAAAAAGAGTAAATTTAAAACACCATTAGAATGACCCATGTTCTTCCATTTAAAAAAAAATTAATACACGTTCACACACATATACATCTATATATATATATATATACATACATATCCACATCCGTCTATCAATCTCTCTATCTATATATACATATATACACCCATATACATATATACATACATATACATATATACACATACACACACACATATATACATATACATATATACTCACATATATGCACACACTCTTATATACATAAACAAACATATATACACATACACACACATACATACATATATACATATACCTACATATACATACACGATTATATACATAAAAAAGCATATGAAATGAATTCTACCCATAATTATCCACACATGTATATGTATTTAAATTAAAATGTTATACATCTATTCACACATATATTACAAATATTAATTCTAAGATATTTACATCTATATACATATACAGATTACAAGTAATTTAATATTCAAAATACTACACATATATAAATGTATGCATACACATATATATCCATATATATATATACAATATACATATACACATACATATACACATACGCACAAATATATATTTATATATACACATACACCCACACATATATAAAACACACACATATATATATATATACATACACACCCACACACACACACACATATATATATATATATATATATATATATATATATATATATATATATATATATATATATATATATATATAATAAAAAGGCTTAAACACTAATATTCCATGGTCATAATTTATTCCATTGGAATCGTAAATACGATCCAATTCATCAGACCTACAAATTCAAAAAGAAAACAGAAAAAAACCCACTCCGGAAATAAAAATAGAATTTAGAGAGAGTGTAATTATGAGAGTGTGGGACGAATGTTAGTTTATAAGAGAGGGGTTTAACAGAGAGAGTTTTATTTAAAATTAGGTGTGAGTGGAAGGGGGAAAAAGACTGTTGACGGATGTCTAAAACAGTATAAGGATACACATCGAGGTGACAATACACACACCATGGCCGATCAAATCTTAAAGAAGGAGGGAGAGGTAAGGAAATATTTACCACTAATATTATCTATATATATATATATATATATATATATATATATATATATATATATATATACACCCATACACATATATACAAGTAACGACACCTAGCACAAAAACAACGCTCGTACCTAACCATACCCCATACTTATATACTTATACTCCCATGTATATATATACATATAAACACACACATACCTCTATACATATGTGCCCACAATTTATACAAGTACATATATTCATATAAGCACCCTTATTCAAAATGTTCATACATATATATATATATATATATATATATATATATATATATATATATATATATATATATATAATTCACATATAAATGTCTAAGTTCATCTACTTTTTAGAGTACATATTAACAAGTATAGTGTCCATATGTTCATATATTCATTTCAAAAACAAAATTAATATTTTCCCTTTTTATATAGTTGTTTTTAAACATACTTAGTTAAATTAAGGTGGTTTTTATGTCTACATTTAAAAACCAACTCGTTATGTTTGTTCAGCAATATGTCCGGATCCTTATGCTTTATTATTAGGATTTTTTCTTTAATGCACAAATCACATCTGGATTCACATTGAGCTCTCAGGATTTCATCCTCCTTGGAATTACCCATACGATTTACCAAGTTCTTCGTACTTATATATATATATATATATATATATATATATATATATATATATGTGTGTGTGTGTGTGTGTGTGTGTGTGTGTGTGTGTGTGTGTATGTATATATATATATAACTTAATTTGGCATTAAATGACCTACAGTAGTTGATATGCCATAAAACCCAACCAACCTGTACATGTATACATGTAAAAATTACTGATATAAGTGTGTCACTGTGTGCGTGTGTATGTCACTGTGTGTGTATGTGTGTGTGTGTGGGTGGGTTTTGGGAGTTATATGCAAAATATTTTAATATTTTTATTCTCATTTATTTTTTGTTTTAATTAAACTGAATTCGATTTCGCGACAGATATTTAGTCAATTAAAAGTTTAATATGTGAAATGATAATAAACACGCCAATTTTTCTCTTTGAGTTCTGTTGTATTACAAATTTCCTCTTTGGTTCTAGCCAAAGACCTAAAGTTCAGAAATGACTAGAAGTTTTATTATTTCATCAAGGCTTAAATCAAGGCTCCAACTACAACTAGAATTATTGAGGAATTCATGTGTTGTATTTTGTAGATTTACGCTTCAAGATCTTAAATGATACATTACAATCTGCAGGGACTACTATGATGTTGTTTTCTTTGGTCATTGGGTAATTAGCTTTGATTGTTCTGTCTGTATTGTAAAGCCCCATAAAATTGCTACAGGTCCTATCTCTGTAGCCAGGTTTGGGCGTTCATACGAATTACTTGCAGTTTCTTTCCCATAAAAGTGGCATATTTTCCAGTGTAGATACTGACCTGGTCTACCATGTCGAGCTTTATATACAGTTGGAACTAACACAATGCAACCAGATACAAGAAAGGCCAATTGTTTCTGGATATTTATCACAGAATCTGCATTTGGGGTGAGGACAATCTTTCAGTATGTGTGTTTGGTAATTTCTAGTTAGCAAACGTTGGTCCTGTGCAGCAAGAATAAAACTTTCAGTTTCAGATTTTAACCCTGCATTACGTGAACACTGATGGGAATTAAGTTTGTCTACATCAGCTTGTTTGGTACGTGTAGAGTATTGACCATGAAGAGGCTTAACTTGCAACTGTTTCTACATTTAGTACATGCATTTGCCTTTGCTTTTTTTTTAGGTTATTTGCCGCTACATTAGGTCTATTATGGTTCCAACTACAACTAGAATTGTTGATGTCCTCATGTACCAGATTTTTGAGATTTTGATTCCAAGGTCCTTGTATTTTGATAGTTTTTGAAGATTTTCAAAGATACATTGCAGTCATCAGGGACTGCCAAATCAATAATGGGGCACTTTTTGTGTTTGTGGTCCTTAATAATGATGCCTGGGAGATTAGCTTTAATTGTTCTGTCTGTGTGTATTGTGAAGTCCCAGAAAACAGATTACAGGTCCTATCTCCTTTTCACATAATAATAATAATAATAATAATAATAATAATAATAATAATAATAATAATAATTTTGTTTTGATTTCACTCATCTCTTTCCGGGTCCCGGCCAGAGACATAAGGTCAGAAATGGCATCATATTTCTTTAAGGCATGGGCTGCCAGGAATTCCTTCAATGTCTCTACTGGAATCTTTTCCAATCAATCTGAGGGCTCCAACTACAACTGGAATTGTTAATGTCCTTCATATATCACATTTTTTGAGATTTCGATTTCAAGGTCCTTTTTTGAAGATCTTCAAAGATACATTGTCTCACCGTTGCCAATGCACCATTTTTATTATTATTGTTATTATTTCCACAAGTATTAATGTCATGTTATGTATAAGACAATCAATCCGAATGAAAAATAAAATTATGAAAGCCTTTATTCCTTGACACTGATTAATACTTTTGTTTTATTGTTATGTATTCTATGCAGCTGTGTACTAAGGTTGACTATATCGTATCGTATGTAGCTTTACAGTTACCGCCTATATGCGCGCTCATGATTCCTAATGAACTCGTTTTGGACATGGTTGTCGTTACTATACACTCTCATACGAGGGTCGACTGAAAGGCCAAGATACACTCATGTATTGTAAGCAAATGAGGTTTATTTTTCAATGTAGTCCATCTTGTGGATCTCACTGGTGAAGAAGCTTTCATCATGACGATCAACAAAGTCATCAACAGCAGATATAACATCATCATCATCATCATCACCACAATACTGGTTTCCAGCCAAATGTTTTTTTTCTATGTTGGGTAACACATGATAGTCAGATGTTACCATATCAGGAAAATAGGTAGGGTGATTAATGAGTTCAAAATCAGTCACACACATGAGCCATTGAAATCAAAGCCTTGTGTGCAGAAGCATTTTCCTAATGAAACAAAACCCCTTTCGTTAGTTTTCCTCTGCGTTTGGTTTTGATAGCTTTTCGTATCTGCCTCAGCATGTTGCTATAGTAATCTCCATTGATAGTGTTGTCCTTTTGAATATAGTTAATAAACACAATACCATTTGCATTTCAAAAATCTGAGCTCATCATCTTCCCTGAAGATGAAACGACCTCGGCCTTCTTTGGATCTGGTGAGCCCGGAGGTTTCCACTGCGTAGATTGCTTCTTTGTCTCTGTGTGACATTATTTAGCGGTCGCGTGAAAATTAAAAGCGAGAAATAATTAAGGCGAGAAGAAGCTATCACGAAAGACATACTGAGCGATGTTATTTTTTTAACAAAAGAAAAGTGGTAAAGATTTTATTTTCATTTGCGAAGAAAAGTTTTTTTTTTTTCGCAGAAGATAGGAAATTCGTATGATCTCGGATCTGTCGGAATTAATTTATGCTACGACGCGGCAAATAAAAGATAGCAATCTGCCCATGGCAATAATGAAAATTTCAAAATGGTCAAGTGGCCTACAAAACAGTAGCTGGAAGATAATCGTAATCAGGTCACGCACTGATCGAGAAAGGCATCAGCTGAGGTCACCCCAGAGAGAAAGCGAAAGAATAAACTATTAACTATCTTTCGGAGATATTATTTGGTTTTGGAAAAAGACACCTGTTTTATGTTCAGACCCTGGACATGATAAAAGTTTGTTACCGGGACAGATAATTGGCGACAGGGTGCGAAGACGTCCAGTTGACCACCTGTTTGACGCTGGCGAAAATCTCGTTGATAAATTCCAGATGACATTCGGTTAAGATAGAGATTAAGGACCACACTACGAGTCGTTGGGGTCTGGCGGAGGAAAAGAAAGAAAAAAAAAGAGAAGATAATTTTTTTTTCCCTTTGAGCGATAATTTTTAAACTGTGGCCAGACTAGACACACCCACGCTGCTGAGCGTTCATTGGCTGAATGGTGGCGTGAGCAATGGGCGAAGGTAAACATATGAGAAAGAAGGGGAACCTGTTGACGCCCTCTGAGAGGATTGGTGTGAGATACCAATATGAGAAAGGAAGAATTTGAGAGGACGATTCCCTTAAGAACCCCTCTAAAGCAGAAAGTAATAGACTTCCAAAAATGGCAAGTGATAAATTTTCCTGTCCGAAAACAAAGAAAATCCTTATTGGGGATTTGGGATTATCGAGGAACCCAAACTACGACAGGCCCACATCCGGTTTTGGTCGGCGTCCATATAAACAGAGTCGCAGCGAGTAGAAGAGAGTTGCAGTTCCAAGGAGACGTAGACGCAGACAGAGCTGAGTTGTGAGCTCTGATACCAGCCTCGCAGGAAGCTGACTGAAGATCCACGCATTCCGACTTCGACTTCTAACCAAGAACAATTTATTTTTTAAGAATGACTTAGACTCACACCACCAAAACAAGTTTTACGAATATCACCTGAAGATACAAAAAAACAGTTATCGAAAAGCAACTTAAGATATTAAGACTCGCCTAACAAACACAATGTGTCATGAATCCATAGAAGCGGTTTGGGAGAAAGACGCAGTCCTGTATTCAGCAACCAGATATGAAAATATTTGTTATTCTTTTTTTACACATTTGAACTTTTCGAGTTGTTACTTTATTTTCTTTTACATATACTTGTGCGATGTCACATTTGCTTGAATTCAGCTTGCATTACGGCCCGGCGACTGATTGATTTCATCTACCTAAGATCAAATCACAACGTGGGTAGCTTAGACTAGAGATCAAAGCAGTTACTTCGGTAACCAGTCGTTGGAGGCGAGCTGGGAACGACAAAGCTGATACTGAATCTAACCAGATTCCCATCCGAATCAGCCAAGGGTTAGAACGTCACATCTGGCGCCGCGACCAATACCAAATCACATTGGTCGTCACAGGATAACACGGGGGCAGAGAGGCCGGGATGACGTCACATCTGGCTCAAAGTGATGAACCAAACATTCATCCTGGGTTAGAAAATTCGCAAGGAAACCAGCTGGATCTGTCTCAAACATTGTCAGATTTTTCCCGTGATGTGATCAACCTGCTGTGCATTTGACTAGATATCAAAAACCGAGAGCAGAAACCTTCGTCATGTCAAATTCATTGTACAGAATATCCTCAACACTCTCATGGGATATACTAATACCATTGGCTATTTGATTTATAGTCAAGTGCCTGCTATTCATCACTATGTGTTGAATATGAATCTTTTCATCGATGATGGCATTTATAAAACATCCAGACTTCGAGACTCTCATTTCCACTACTAAATTCAGCTTCTCAATTTTGTGATGGCAAAACATATTCCGCAATCGTTTCAGACAGACGCAACGTTGCATACCTGTCCATACTCTGTCGTTATTTCCATGGCTAATGTTTACATGAGCGCTCCATTCTTCAATTCCACCAGCTCAAATCTAGCCAATTCAACTGAATTCAAAATTGTTTATCTAGTCTTCTAGTGGCAAAACTTATTCCCCAATCGTTTCGAAGCGATGTGTCTGTTCTTGTGAAGAAGGGATTCAATTACGAAATACCGCATTCTTCTTGGTGTGTCGTGTACTCTCAGGACGTTAGGCGATCATGGTTCTCCACAATTTCCTGTTTTTTTAGCTCTTAATATTTTTTTTGTTATTTCTCCTCAACCCTATTCCGCCATATTCAAATTCACTAGAATATTTTCAAGGAAACCAGCTGGATCTGCCTCAAATAATGTGACTTTGAGACTCTCTCTACCTCTCTTAAATTCAGTTGCCCACTTGTGCACTGTTGATAAAGCTGGAACGTCATCGCTAATTTAGTAACCTTGTCTGCATAAATGTTCTTGGTGGATAAAACGTTTTTCTCTAGGTACTTGAAAACAGCCAGATGCCAAATATTGTCCATTTTCAAGAGAATTCTCTACTTGTTACATTTGAAGTTTTCTTTGAACATGGAAGAAAACTATAATTACTAAGAAGAATTGAAATTCATCTCTGTAAAACATACGACCCTCTAGTATCACACCTTCATAGTCTGTCTATGAACGTTTCAGCCCAGCTTCGTATATTTTTAACTTATTTATCCAGATCTTATGGCAAGTTTGGTAAGAAGCTGTAGCCACAATATCTATGCCATAACTAAATCTATAGTATAATGCGTACAAAAGCACATGACATTGTTTGCCTTGCTTTAGAGAGTCAGACACTTGAACAAAGATTTATATAAGAAGTAAGTCTCTTCAAATTCGACATTTTCAGATTTTCAAACAGCAAACATTAGTTTAACTTTTGAGTTTCAAGATTCTACAGCTTTTTTGATGCCGAAGAAAATTCCTTTTTTTTTTATTCAATCTTTTTCTTGACCAAAGTTAGAAAGATTAATATAGCAGTCAATCGGTGACGGACGAACAGAATCATTAGATCTTAGATTTGGCATATCAATGCAATTAGTCCAGGACTCTCCGAAATTAATACCATTATTTTTTTTAATTTCTTTTTTATATGTTGTTACTGTAGCGTCATTGAGGTTGCAATTAACATTCAAAAATTTGCACATTTTTAGAACTGTTTCAATTTTAATATCAACTCTCAAAACTGAATAATTTTCTCATGTAATTAATTTTTCTGTCGCAGTATTTCCTCTTTTGATGAGATTGTCGTGTTTATAAATCCCGTTAACTTATTGAATTTCTTATTAATTGTAATCATTGTTAACTAAAACAAAAACTAGAATTTCCCATGTTGAATAAGCACTCCCTTACAAAGAATGAGTTTTCATATGACCTTTAATAAAAATAAAAAATATACATAAAAACTATAGCTATATGCCCACTATGAAGCGGATTAGTAAAAGATGAAAGTTTTAAATAGTAAATCAGTTGCTTATACACCAGATTGTAACTAGGAAACATGGAAATTGCCCACTCAGCAGACACTGATTAATATATAATATCTTATATAAAGTAGTGGTTAAATTTAGAGACCTCTCCACAATGAAATATATTAGTTCTACAGAATACCAATTTAAATGATATATTCACATAGCATCTTTGAACGTAAGCAGGAACCACAACAATATTTCCAGAAATACGTCTGGAAAGTGAAAGAAGAGAAAAATGGTAAGTTCCTACTTGCTATAAGAATGTTATTGAACAAAAATCGACATTCTTTACCAAGAATTCGAAGAAGGAGAGCTTAAGTTAAACTTTTTCAAAACAGATACTATAATCTTCAAATTGAAATGAGAATAATTGTGTAACATATGCTGAAGTCATTATAAAATTCCAGAATGTGAAATTAGTAAATTCTAGCCACTTCAGATACTTCATTGTATGGATCATTTATAAGAAATTTAGTATGGGAAATAAGAAAACCTACTTTACAGGAGTAATGGATAGCGGCTCGTATTGATGAATCGGAGAGCCAAGTTTGAATTCTAGTCGAATTTATGACATTCACTTACGTGCTAATACCCTTAGGAAAGGTATGAATCCTCTTCTTCTTCCCCCAGCTATGGGTAAATAGCCTTGGGTGACAACTGGTCTACCGCAGAAAGAAATGGCAAACTACAGCGAAAAAAAATCTGCTTCGTCAGTGATGTATCGAAAGATACATGATCGCTTACGTGTGGCTCATAACTGAATGGACTTATATTAGGCGGCGCTAGGGATAGTTTTCTACAATACGGCATGTTGTTTCCAATCTACACTAGGAATGATTGCTTATTTTACAAAAAACTGTGACAGAAGGCCGAAAGGGAAGTCGACAGAGGTTGGTCTACACTATCTTAAACCTGGCTAATCAGAATCACGACCTATTCATTACAATTAACCTATTCACTACACGAGCTCATGCATCACCATTCAATCAGGCATATACCACAATACCACAGGGGTCCTAGTAAATCCTATCATTTAAAGATTTCATATGTACAAATGTCTGCACTAGGAATACCTGCAAAACACTTGCCCCTCCTCAACTTATAGGCAGAAGCACACAAATGTCGGCTAGGATTTCTTACTACCCAATAAAACAGGCCCGGTCTTTTTTGTCTTGAAGTCATAACTTAACTTTCGCTTATCCGAATTCGCTCTGTGGTGTCAGACCCAATTCTTAGTTTATAAACTTGTTGGCATACCAACTGTTGCTTTGACTTATTACTGTTCATTTGCTTTGCATATACTGTATGCTAGTCTTATATTATTTTTTTCTCTGTTCTTTTCTTTCTTTGTCTGCGCAGTTCTACTATTTATTTACATTTCTCATGTCCACTTACGGTAATATGCAGCAAAAACAAAATAATATTGACTTGAAAACGGAGTCATGTCCATAAATAGACTCGTGTGACTTCGACTTTCATGTCGATCGCATGCACATGGTAACTAACTCATTTAGTAATTTCTAAATTATCCTATATAGTGTTACTGATTGTGAAAGGAAATTAATAATTTAAAAAAATATTAAAGTGAGAGAACAATAAAATAACAGAAATTAAGAAGGCAGAAGATAGCGATTAGCATTGCATTTACATTTTTGAAGATCAAACTTGACTGTAAAGCAAGACGAGAGAAGCACCTTCCACAAGCAAGAAATGCTAGTGAAGAAACTATTAGCATAGAACTTACATCCAGCCATATCAAATGTAAAATGATGAGACCTAACTACCAAACAATACTGCACTTGAATTCATCAAGTCGAGATGCCAAAAAGGAAAGTTACATTACACCAGTGGGAAATTGATTCAACCTGAAATGAGGATCGTCTGTACTTATTATTATTATTATTATTATTATTATTATTATTATTATTATTATACTCTCTTTTTATTATATTGAGTTGTCTTTGTATTCATGTCCCCCTTTAAATTATCCCTATTAATTATCTACGGACGGGCATATATATATATATATATATATATATATATATATATATATATATATATATATATATTATAACTATTTTTTTAAAATATGATTCCATCGCTACATAAGAGTTTTCATGTTTCAAAAACAGGAGCTAAAATCTTCAATTTAATCACAAAATTAAACTGAATTAAAGTATCAAGCTCTGTTTCATCTTTAAACGAAACTTTTGGAATAACTAATCTTGAAATTTACGCAGCTTTATCAGCATATTCATTCGTAATATTAATTACTATGGAAACGGCTGAAGCAATTATTTCAATGAGTGGCATAAGGGTTAAAATATTGTATCAACATATCAGTTACTTTCGGAAAGAGGTCAAGTCAAAGTAAGGTCGGGGTGTCTATTTTAAAGCGAATGATGACATTCATTAGACGCACATCGTTTAGTCTGTTTCAGTGACAGAGAGTTATTGGCATTATTGTTACGCCGTTAAATGTCTAAATCTATATATTATAGTAAAAAACGAAAGAACATTAAGATATATAATCCGGTGTTCTTATTGATATTTTTATATTTACAAAACGGTGCTCAATGTAAATTTACAGAGCACAAATGGGATCACTAGACTCAGTTGAGTCTTCTGACCTTATAGGTCTTTTTATATTATACAATCTCACAGCGAACCATGAAATTAATACAACTGACATTGGTTTATACAGAGACGATGGACTTATGGTTATAAATTAAATTCCATAAAATTAAAATGATATTATAAAAGAATAAAGAATTTAAATACCTGAACTTCTTACGTATTACTTTTTACAAATTAAGTAATTAAGTAATTGAAAAAAGTGAACTTCCTTGGTATAACATTAGATTTAATGAAAAATGTATACACACCGTATAAAAACCCTAATACTAACCCTCTGCATATACAACCCTAAATCTAATCATCCTCCATCCATAATTAAGCATATACCTTTATCTATCGAAAAAAGAATAAGTACAAATTCAGCAAATGAGAAGATTTTCTATGAACATATTAATTTCTATAATAAAGCTCTTCATACAACCAAATAGTAAAGAATAAATTAGGACAAAAATTCCTTGTATTAATCGTTAAAGATTTTTCTAAAGATAGTAAACTCAGTACTATTTTCAATAACATACCCTAAAATTAAGTTACAGTTGTACTGAAAACTTAGAGAAAATTATTAAGAAATACAATGCTAATATCTTAAATAAACACTTAGACGAAAACCAAAGAAATTTAGACAGTATAAAAATGAAAAGAGATGAAGATAAACAAAAATTATGTAACTGCAAAAATCCTAATAACTGTCCTCTAAAAATAAATGTCGCACGGAATCATTAGTATACCAATGCAATATCTCTTCTATTGAGGATCCAGACAACATAAAAGTCTACACAGGATGTACAAGACACTAGTTCAAAAAACGCTTTAACCATCATCAAAGTTATTTTAGGATAAATAAATACCGAAATCAGACGTCCCTATCGAAATATTTCTGGCACTTAAAAGAAACCAATAAAACACCTACAGTAAAATGGAAATTAATAAGAAAAGCTAAAATATGTAAGTCATTAAATAACCCATGTCCTTCGTGCATACATGATAAACTATATATTACTAGGTTTATAAAAAATAAAAATTTACTGAATCAAAGAAATGAAATAGCTATTCTTTACCGACATTGTCAAAAAATTTTCCTTAAATAATATTTAATAAAAAAAAGTGAGCTGTAATATACATACTTATATTTGATATTTAATAATAATTTTTAAATAATTTAAGTAATTCTATTACATTTATTTGTTTTAAAAGGAAATATAGTCTATTAGTAAGTAAAAGTAAAATAATAATATTGTAAAATTGTAGTTCAATACAATGTATTTTAATCAAAACACCCGTTTTAGAAAGAATCTTTATGTATACAAGTATAGATTTTTAACGGATAGATTTACAAGTATAGATTTAACGGATAAGAATGCCGAAAAACTGTTGTGGATTCCGAGATGAAATTCGGTCTCCAATGAATGACAAACGCAAGAAATAAAGATAAGAAATTAAATGTATTTACACAATAATACAATGGGTAATACATATACATAATATATATATATATATATATATATATATATATATATATATATATATATATATATATAGTCTCGAAGTAGGACTTCCTTAGAGTATACGTGCTTGTAACTGTGACTTCTACAAGCGGTTACCTCACACTATTACTCTACCTCCAACTCAATCACAATCTCTGCTCACTCTCTATATATATATATATTCTGACTGACTCTGGGTATTTAACGGCAGCAGTCCAAGTAACACTCTGGTCGAGTCCACTTATATGAAAAAGGGGAGGACCCCATAACAAAAACTTTTTGTCCTTTTAAAAAAAAAACTGACGACATGTGTTGAACGGATGTCATAATTCGTTGAAAAATGCACCCTGCCCTGCCTAGACTTAACGTTTTTTCGAAAGTAACTCAAATTTGATACAATAGTTGTTAATAAAAATGAACACGCTACGACCCGTGTCTAAATTATTGGATTTCTTTGTATCCTTGGAAACAAATTGTATGTTCTTTTAAAATTCAGTAAATTTCAAAATAAGTTATTTCTAAATTCGCTTGAAAATGAAACAGTAGTGCTTTTAATTTAATGAAATAATTGAATTTGAAGGTGTTAGTTCCTGTTTTTGAAACATGGTAATTCCTGTGTAACGAAGGAATTATATTTTTAAATTATTTAATAGATATATATATATATATATATATATATATATATATATATATACAAACGTTCCGGATGGCAAATGCTTAAATCTTTTAAAAAAACATCTAACACAATAAACCACTCCCTACAAATAGATAAAATAATCTGCGGTCTCATCACAAATCATTTAATAATAATTTATATAAACAAAAAATTGGGATTAACAATTGCGATCTTCCCTAAGTGGAGCCATTTTAGTGTAGCAGTTTCCGGGGTGGGGGGAACCCATTAATTCGGAAATTCTAGCAAAAATCAAATAATTGTCTTATTTTAATGAAACTTTCAAGACTTATTCAAAAATGAATAAGTTTATTTTTTAAATTGTTATTTTTAGAAAATCTTGTTAAAAATATTTTTTTACATCTGTTCCCTTGCAAACACACACACCGACGCATAATTTAATTTTATGAAATTTTCTAGAATTTCAAACAGTTTGCAAATTGTTTTATATTACTTATAAACAAGAATCCTTGGAGGAAGTAAATCATCATTTTTTTTTCTCACAACTACTGCTAACTTTTTAAAAATCTGGAAAAATATTACCAGCAATACATATTTTAAAAAAAACAAAAAAACAAATAGTACCAGCAATAAATTTTTTAAAAGAATTGCCAGCAATATATTTTTTTTAAATATTACTAGAAATATATTTTTCAAAAAAATATTACCAGCAATGTATTTTTGAAAAAAATATAACCAAAAATATATTTATTAAAAATAAAATATTACCAGAAATATATTATTGAAAAAAAATTACTAGAATATACATCTAAAAAATATTACCAAGAATATATTTTCGAAAAAAATTACCAGTAATAAATTTGTTTAGAAAATAATATTTCCGGAAATATATTTTGAAAAAAATATTACCTTCAGTACATTTAATAAAAAAATATTACCAAGAATATATTTTCGAAAAAAATTACCAGTAATAAATTTGTTTAGAAAATAATATTTCCGGAAATATATTTTGAAAAAAATATTACCTTCAGTACATTTAATAAAAAAATATTACCAAGAATATATTTTCGAAAAAAATTACCAGTAATAAATTTGTTTAGAAAATAATATTTCCGGAAATATATTTTGAAAAAAATATTACCTTCAGTACATTTAATAAAAAAATATTACCAAGAATATATTTTTAAAAAGAATATTAGCATCAATACCTTTAATAAAAATATTACCAGCAATACAATTTTAGAAATATTGTCGGCAATAATTTTTAGGAATACAATTAAAAAATTGCCCGCAAAAAATTTTCGTAAAAATATTTAATTTCCAGCAATGAAATTTTTTGGAATAAAAAATAAAAAAATTACCAGAAATAATTTTTTGTTAAAAATATTACCAGCAATACATTTTTGGGGAAAAATTTTTTAAAATTGCCAGCAATAAATTTTTGTAAAAAAATATTACCAGCAATAACTTTTTGGCAAAAAAATTATCAGCAATAAATCTTTGTAAGAAATAATACCATCAATATTTTTTTGTAAAAAAAATATTAACAGCAAGACATTTTGGGGAAAAATATTACTTGAATAAACTTTTGAAATTCTATTAACGGCTATAGATATTTGAAAAAATATTGCCAGCAATACATTATTGAAACAATATTACCAGCAATACATTTTTAAAAAATTACCAACAGTACATTTTTGAAAAAAATATTACCACAATACATTTAAAAAAAATATTACCGGCAATGTATTTTTGAAAAAATATTACCTGTAATATATTTTAAAAATATATTACCAGAAATAAACTTTTGAAAAAAAATATTAACTGCAATATATTTTTGGAAAAAAATATTACCAGCAATACATTTTCGAAAAAGATATTAGCAGCATACTTTTAACAAAAAATTCCAACAATACATTTTTGAAAAAAAATATTGTCAGTAATACATTTTCAAAAAATATTAGCAGCAGCTATATATTTTTGTAAAAGCAAAATATTACCATCAATGCATAGAAAAAAAATTTTACTAGCAAATTTTATCAGCAATATATTTCATAAAAACATTACCCGCAATACATTTTTAGAAAAAATATTAACAGTAATAAATTTAATAATAAAAATTACCAGCAATACATTTCCGATAAAAAATATTACTAGCAATAAACTTATCAAAAAATATTACTAATAGATTACTAATTATTAATAGATTTTTGAAAAAATATTATCAGCAGTACATTTTTGAAAAAATATTAACACAATAAATTTTTAAAAATATTACCAGCAATACATTTTTGAAAAATATTACCAGCAATACCTTTTTGAAAAAATATTGCCACAATACATTTAACAGAAATACATTTTTGAGAAAAATGTTACCAGTAATATATTTACGAAGAATATATTTGTGGAAAAAAAATTACTAGCAGCGTTACATTTTCGCAAGAAAATATTAAAAGCACAATATTTTTGTAAAAACATAAGCAATACATTTTTGAAAAAATATAAACAGAAATATATTTAATGAAACAAAATACCAGCAATACATTTTTGCATATAAAATATTACCAGCAATATATTTAATAAAAAATATTATCACTAATACATTTTTCAAAAACAAAAACCTAGCAATATATTTTTGTAAACGATATTGCCGGCAATATATTTTTAAAAAAATATTAAGAGCAATACATTTTAAAAAAGAAAATAATTCCCCAAAATTCACTTTCGAAATTTACCATCAATACATTTTTGTAAAAAAATATTACCAGCATTACGTTTTTGAAAAAATTATTACCAGCAATAAATTTAATAAAAAATATTACCAGCAACATATTTTTGAAAAACAGTATTATCTGTAGCACATTTAATGCAAAAAATTACAAGCAAGAAATTTTTGAGAAAGATATTACCAGCAATATATTAAATAAAAAGTTATCAACAATACATTTTTGGAGAAAAAATATTGCCAGGAATATATCTTTGAAAGAAATTCCAGCAATATATGATATTACTAGCAATATATTGAATATTACCAGCAATGAATTTTTGATAAAATAAATATTACCAGCAATGAGTTTTTGGAATAAAAATTTACCAGAAATAAATTCTTAACAAAAATTACTAGCAATATATTTTGAAAAAATATTACCAGCAATAAATTTAATAAAAAAAATTACTACCAGCAATACATTTTTTGAAAGAAATAATACTATCAGCAATATCTTTTTGGAAAAAAATTCTCAGCTATATATTTTTTAAAAAAAATATTACCATCAATTCATTTTGGAAGAAAAATATTACCCGTAATACATTTTTGAAAAATTATTACCAGCAATACATTTCATAAGGAAATATATTACCAGCAATACATTTAAAAAATATTACCAGTTATACATTTTTGGAAAATTATTACCATCAATGCCTTTTTGAAAAAAAATTATTACCAGAAATATATCTTAGAAAAATATGGCCATCAATATATTTAATAAAATAAAAATTTACCAGCAATACATTTTTGAAAAAAATATTGGCAGCAATATATCTTTGAAAAAAATATTACGAGCAATACATTTAATAATAAAAAAATTACCAGCAATATATGTTTGAAAAAATATTGCCATCAATATATTTAATAAAAATAAAAAACTACCAGCAATACATTTTTGAAAAAAACTCGAAATATCTGATATATCGAAAATGGAAACAGGATGTTGGATAAAACTTCTAGATAACTATGTGAATTGTGCGTTCAATTCCAAAGTCGAATAGTGCTGAGCAGCTCTATACTGTGAAAGAAACAAACAAGCGATACATAAGACTGGTTTGTATTAACATATAAAAGCGTTCAGTTCGAAATTACTATAAAGTTACTGAATAGGAAGACAGATGCTTGAAGAAGGTCGGAAAGTCGATCGGCTGGGAAAGTAGTGAGCGTGAAGGACAGAATAATGAAACATATAATAATTGTCTCTCATCTCAAATATTCTGACAATAATTAATTTAACTTCTTCAACTGAATCACTGGCTATTGTGAGTTCAATCTGTCGTTCCGCTTAAAAGGTCATATATTCAGATTCAATGGTATAAACGGATAAGCGACATAAAGGAAAGTACAATGAGAACAATATAAGCCCGTTGATTGAATAAAGAGTTCAGTTCGAAATTTCAAAACAGTTACCGAGTAGACACATGAAGAATACCCAAGAGTACAAGTGAAACTTTGTGAATATAACAAAACCAGATAAACTTACTTGTCCGAATAGTAAACCATATAATAAAATAGACGTCTGAAGATGGTCGGTTGATAAAACTGACTGAAACTTTGTGAGTATTACAGGCACATAATAAAATAAATGCCGGTAGAATGTCTGGGAGTAAAAGAGCCGAAATATTTTGAGAATATTAACCAACACGACCATAATGGTTCTAATCGCAAAGTATATAATAATGATAATTCCTCATCTGTATCTGTCTATATTTCTGAGATGTGGTATTATGGACACTATTTACATTATTCGAACAATTGTACTCATCTTTGTTACCATATTTATCACAACGTTTCGGTTGCTGTACGCTCCGGACTTCTTCAGGTGGTTGGAATGTTCAACTGAACCCTTTCTTTCGCTCACTGGGGTAGACTGTCAAGGACACATGGCACAGTGGATAAAGGCGTTAGTTAGATCCAGTGACAGGACACAAAGAGTGTGAGTTCAATACCTGGTTAAGGCGGTGGAGAACTTGGAGAGGGGAATTAACAGGAGATAACTGATAACTGGCATTCCAACCACCTGAAGAAGGCCGGGGCGTACAACGGCCGAAACGTTGTAATAAATATGGCGACTCGAATGAAGACAATAGTCCGAATAATGTAAATAGTGAATAATTCCGGCAAACATTTATTAAAACAATATTTTGAATAAATTAAAATTATATTATTTCTTCATGGAAAAAATATTAAGCAGAATTATATACATTGAAATTTAGGGGAAAAAACTCAAAATGTATTGACGTAATTTACGTCTCGTGTTAATTGTCGTCTTTTTACATTTCACATTGATGCTGTCCTAATGTTGATAATAAACTGTAGAGAAATGGGAAAAATAAAAGCGATGATAAAGTGAGAAACTCTTGGTTCCAATGTATAGTAAGTATGAACATTTAGCCTGACTCTCCACTGAGACAGGATGTAACGCCAGGTCGGGTTTAATGTGGACAACACGAGTGCGTACATTCGGCCCAAGAACAAAAATTACCCGATCCCCCGCAACAATCGGCTGCGCTGGTCTCGTTGCGAGCACTGATCCCTCTCTCTAGCGCAATGAGACACTGCAGACTCCGACATTTCTTCCCCAGGGCTGGGCACGTCATAGTGAGATTTCTCTCAGTTGCGCCTCTGTCGTCTGACGGAGCCGAAACTGAGTCACACTCTGCCCGAAGACAGAGACGCAACTGAGAGATGATAAAAACCTACCCGGCATGTGCCAGGTAAGTATAGTAAATATAACTGTAAAGACACCCCCTCTCCAAATTTATAGACAAAAACACACAGATGCTTCGCCAACCAATTCATCTTGTGTCTTTAATTGGCTAAAACAAAATTTTGAGGACATACAGGAACGTTACCGATTGTACATCTCGGGTAAAGTGCTCCTCACGATGCCATCGACCCTAGAAGCAGTCACGACAAGAACGATCTCCCAACTGATTACGGACATTAAATTCACAAAGTTGGTCGGAGACGATGGAAGAGACCATAAAAATCATTAACATTGTAGACAAAAATATTGGCGAAAAAAAAGCAATACCACGTGGGACATCCTGCTGACAGATGAAGGAGGGGCGAGCAAACTGGCTGATTGTATTCTCAAAACTAAATGCGTAAGAAGGCCGGAGAGTACAACAGCCGAAACGTTGTAATAAATATGGCGACAAAGATGAGGACAATAGTCCGAATAATGTAAATAGTGAATTCCTCATCTGAATAATTCCGTCAAAACTTTATTAAAACAATATTTTGAATAAATTAAAAATTATATTGTTATTTCTTCATGGAAAAAATATTGAATTATATACATTGAAATTTAGGGGAAAAAACTCAAAATGTATTGACGTAATTTACGTATCGTTTTAACTCAATATATGGTTATCCGAAAGACGAAGGTTACACTTCACGGGGTCCCCATGGACATTACAGATGACCATCTGGAGGCCATTTTCGCCCAGTATGAACAAGTCGGCGATGTTTCATCCAACGTGAGTAAAGCGGGCATTTCTACTTGAAACTACGAGCTCTATGTGATATTGACACACAAGAACTGCTTGGTCATGTCCGACACGCTGATCTTTCGAGAACGACAGATATACATCATCGTGGAAGGAAGGAGTCCCCATTGTTGGATCTGTGGCGCCACGGAAAATTTGTTTAAGGCGTGTTAACCCGAGGCCAAATCAAGGAAAGCGGTATGGTCAGATAAAGCCCGAGGAAAGACTCCCGGTAGTCATGGATCTATGAAATTAGTGAAGAAGGTGGTAAAAGCAGCAACGCCTCCTTCCACACCTCAGAAGGATGTCCTAACCAAAGAGAGTCAGCAGCCGAAGAAACAGCAGCAGCCTCAAAAGCAGCAGCACACCCAAAAGCAGCAACAACAGGAACAGGCTGCAGAACGAGGGGAACATGTCCTCGCAGAGGAAGACTCTATTAAGGCCTCTATTTTAATGCACCTCTGTTGAATTTCCTCTAACACAGGAAACCCGTTCCATCAGTGTGCGAGCAGAAATCGGAACTGGTGACAGAATAAGCAGGAAATGCACCCGGTGGCTAAAATAAACAGGTGTTCCGAGTCTTGAATTAACAGGGCGCACGGGTGTTCTGAGCAGAAGGAATTTTGTGCATGCGTGGGCGTATGCTGGAAGTGGTGTGGCCACATGAAGTTGCGTAGGCGACATACCGGAAGAATGCGTAGCCACGTGAAGTTGCGTAGGTATCCAGATGTTATTTAGCCGGACCGATTATTGATGTGGACAGATTTGTCGCCGTCAATTCCTGTGTGCGCAATCCTAACCTCCACTCTACCCATTCGCAATATGTGTGTGTGTGTGTGTGTATGTGTGTGTGTGTGTGTTCATTGCCTTATTTGAGCTCAGCAACTATATACTACAGACTGTCCTGGACTCTAGAAAAATGAAAAAAAATCGCTCTGGGTGGGCCCAAGTTTTCTTCTGCGCTCCAAGAGATCGTTTGCGTTGTCGATGCTCGTGTAGTGTCTAGCGACTTTGTTGTCTAATCAGTATACGGGGACCGGCTGGCCAGAAGTGCTTCGTTGCTGGTTAAGCGTTCTATGGGCACGAGGGTGGACCTTGTCCATATCAACGTGGTGGTGGGGGTTGTAGTTTTTTTTTTCCTAGTCATTGAGGTTTATGCGCCCTAAGGTCAGACGGAGCGTTGTTCGTACCTCTGTCATTTAGGGCTGTTCCTGGTGGATCTGGTGCGCGTAGTTTTAATCAAGGACTAGATCCCAAGCTAGACAGGTGATTTGGGAGCTAGTGATCGATCACCCCCGGGTGAGAGATCTGGACGTAGGCTTTTAAATGACTCAGATAATCAGCTACTTGGATAAAATGTTAGTGAGAACGGTCCATCTAGAGCTGCTAGATTATCTACCTTTCCACTACTTAGGTTATTCAGACCACAAACTCGTTTGTGTCTGGATGGTATCAGACGATAGACCTAGAAAGGTTGGACACTGTATGTTCAACGTGTTCTTACTAAACAGAGTGGGGCCTTCTGGTTACAGCTGACAAGATTATTGCTTCTGAAATTAGTGCGGTTGGTAGTTGGGAATAATTGGTGGGAGTATCTTAGATAGGAACTGTTTGATCAACCCTAAACAACTTGCACTGTGACATATCGTACCAGATCTCACGTTGCCAATCCCTTATGATCCAATAAGTAACAGCACGATCCCAGGTGGCGCGCTGAGTCTGGTATCGTAGAGTTAGTATGGGGTACCTCATTTATTCCATGAAAGACTTTAAAGCTTTTTTGTCAAACTACTAGGGATTCTAATCAACTCCGAATTGGTGAAGCATCTTACTTTACTCGGCCTTATTTCAGATAAACTCTCAAGCCTTTATATAAGAACAGAGATGCTCAGTCTCAGGTATTAGATATCTGGAAAGCTTTTGAGAGGCTTTGGCATGCTGGTCTTTTACACACTTTCAAGGGATATAATGTCTCAGACAGGATATTTAACTCAATCAAATCGTTCTTAACAAATCCTCCGTTAAAGTTCATGCTCAACGGCCACGTTTCTATATTATTTCATATTTCATATTAATGCTGGAACTCCAGCCACTATTCTTGCATCTCCATTATTTCTTCTCGTCATCAACGGCCTTCACGATGTCATCAGTTTCCAACTAGGTATTTATGCTGATGGCACATCTATTTACTCCGGTTTTAATAATAACTTTTACAAATCAAAACTGACCGCTGCTCCAGAAAAATGGCTTCTAATCAATAGTTAACCGGGGCAAAAATCATAAAGAACCATTTCTACCTTCCAGTAGCATGGCTAATGCTAACCTCCAAGAGTCCAACTCATTACGCCTTCTTCGTTTCTCGTTTTCTACTGATATGATTTGGAGAGTCACTTGATATGTCTTCTGCTAAGATGGTTTATTCACTGTGTCACGCCAGACAACTATTCTCGTTGGAATCCATCTACCACATTTATAAACCCACCAGTCGTGGAACTCCTGCAAAAATAACAAACTCTACGAAATCAAGACCCATCCTCAAAGAACGGATAGAAGCTAAAATTTACAAAATATCAAGAAGAGAAGAAGTAGTAATGACTAGACATCAAATAGGCCCCAGCGCTGTCACCCATTCACACCTGCTGAAGGGTGAAGAAGCCCGAATTTGCATTCTATGCGAGGAGCTCTACACAGTGAAACATTTACTAACAAGCTGCATAGATCTTGAACAAATATGATTAAGATACTATCAAGAAAACAATGTGAAAGACATCTTCAACAAAACTGACGCAAATGACCTTTTAGAATTTCTAAAAGCAACAAAATTATATAACAAAATATAGTTGGTAAAGAAGATAGCATATAATCATCATGTACTAAATCACAACACATCTACCTATATCTGGAAAACAATAAACTTGCAAAAGATCAACAAGCAGTAAACAAATTCTTCAGCATTAAATCACCAAAAGGGTTGATATGCTGGTAAAACAACTAACTAAATAAATATAAATCCACCAATCATCTATCCATTAAATATGACTGCCATATCTGGTCACCGTGTTTCTACTCTACTGTGTTTAACAACAAATTGTTCAAATAGTGTGACAGTATAATTATCCATACCACAAAATATTCAATATCTAAAAACCACTAAACTAATTGTTACTTTTTTCCAGTTTTTCAGATAAGACGTTTAGCCATCTTGATGTCATTTGTCGTAAGAATCACTGAAAAACCTTTTGAGTTATTCAGTTAAAAAGAGAGCAGGTTAAAATTGTTTTCTGTCAGGCCCACTGTCTTCCCAACTAAGCAATGGTGAGAGGAAAAAGATCATTCAGACCTTCAGTAATGGTGCCAACATTCACAATCTGGCTTCCAAAGTCCATTCAAGAACCATGAAGAGAACGGTGAATAAATTTTAAAAAGAGGGAACAGCAGAGAGGAAAACTGGATCAGGAGACGACAACAGGAAGAGTGATCATCATTTCAACTTAAAGCTCAGGGGTCGATTAGAAAATATCCAATTCATTTTGGTACGTGAGAGAGGAGTTTCAGCTATGTCAGCCCAAAGAGCATTGAAAAAAGACTTGAAAATGAAATAGTACGTGAAACTTGTTACTCCAGGACAGAAAGTTAGAAGGTTAGAGTGGGCGAAGATCATGTTGAATAAGTTCGAAAATGATCCTGGAATAATATATATATATTTGAAGTTTATTTCAATCCTTCATTAGCTTCCGATCATTAGCTATGAATAATTAAAGAGGAACATGTCATTTTCATTTTATGATCGATTTCATCACAAATCTTCTGGTAAGCTTGGAGAGACATTATGCATACGTATTGCTCAAAGTGGGGTCCGCTAGTGTTATAGAAACCTCGGAGAATTCCAGTAAGATATCTTTAATCATTTCTAAGATACAACGGTTCAAATCTTAATTTAATAATTGGACAATTTTGATGTTACACCCAGTATATATCTCCATATGCTCGACAAAATTCAAAGACAGCTCTGTAATCTCAACTTCAGTCACTTTTCGACCGCAGTGATGCGGCTTCTCTGTGTCTTTTCTATAAATATTTCATGGCAAGTGTTGTAATAAGCTCTCCTTCTTGGTACCTAGACCGCATGAATTTAAACAATGCTACTAATCATTCTTTTCATTCCAATTCCAGATCATAAATTCTGTTTATTTTGGGTCCTATTTCTTAGGATAGTTGGTAGGGAATACTGATTTTTGTTTAAGATCATTCTGATCCCAAATATGAATACTTATGTCATCAGGATTGCCACCCACTACTTATCATCAGTACATTGGCACCGATACGCGAAGCAGAATCATTGCATCCTATTGTTAGACTCGTTTTGGATGCAGTATGAAATGCTTAAAGGGTCATCTCCTCAAATCTGTGTTTGTAAATACGCTGGGCATAGTCTATGAAAAGATTAAATAGATTAGGGCCCTCATTTCCTCCTCTTACTCCTGACGAGGTTTGAAATGTTTCCCTAATGAGGTCCTCGCCAGACATGAAAGATTCTGTAGATCGATAGAGTTTCAGTATTAAATCGATACATTCCACGTATTCACAGCTTGGAAGGCGATTTCTAATGGATAAAAAGATGAAATCCTTATTGATGTGGTCATATGCTGCTGTGAAGCCGACAAACCAGGTATACAATTTCCTATTAGAGAAGCATGCAATTTCTTGGCTTTGTTTAATCATATATATGCCGTGTTTATATCCAAAACAAATTCCAAACTGAGTCGTGAAGATTTGATTTTTATAAAACGATAGGGCCTATGTAATATAATGTTCATTAATACTTTCACTGTGATGAATCCAGTTGAGTTACCTCTGTACTGAGATATCATTATGAATTCATTGTGCACTGAGGTAAGCTCCAATTTTTGTGGATGTATTTTTGATTCCAGACGCCTTTCATATTCTAGAGTAACGTGTTACTAAATTCGGAGAGTAAGTAAGCTATTTTCAAAATTCCAGCGTTAATGGTGAGGGTTTTTTTTGTTTGTTTGTTTTTTGTTTTTTTGCTTTATTATTCTTTAATTTTTTAATAGATTCTAAATATCCTCATCACTAGGTTCATTGTTGTTTATATTTACAGAGAGAATTTGGAGTGGTTGGTTGTATATTGGTATATGTTGTATTTCTGCGGTCAGGTTTGAAATGTAATTCTAAGTTCAGGAACGTGATTGAAAGTTTAGTCAAAACAAGTGGAGGGCACAAAGTGGAGGACACAAAGTAGAGGACACAAAGTGGAGGACACAAAGTGGAGGGCACAAAGTGGAGGGCAAAAAGTGGAGGGCAAAAAGTGGAGGGCACAAAGTGGAGGGCACAAAGTGTCATATTTCGAGATCTTGCGAAAAAGTAAAGTCAGCGAATGATATTCAAGAATTCTTTTTTCTTTTTTTTTCTTTTTTTGCTGTATATTTTCAAAAGCATGAGGTGATGAATTTAATTGTTTTATTTTGATGTTTACAACATATTGGTGGCTATGTATGTTGGCTTGGAATACAAATATGCTGAAAAATCAAAAGAAAATGATTAGATCCATAACCTCAGGCCTATGAAAATATGCAGCACATACGTCCATCTCATAAATAATCGAATTACAAACTAAACAATATTCATTTTTAAAAAAAAAGAATTCATGAATCTTATTCGCTCACTTTACTTTTTGCCTAACTTTGAATCATGATGACCCTTTGTGTCTTCCGTATGATTCAACTGACCTTTCCACCACCTGATTAATATTCATGAACCTTCTCAAATTTATAAGCTTGATAAACTGATGACATCCGGGACTTTGTATATAAACACATGCAGCAAAATAAATCCTGCATTGCCTTGATAATGTCCCTCAGAGGATGAAACGCATCGGCTAAGAAATTTCTCTTTATACATATAAGTGTGTGTGTGTGTTTACATATATATATATATATATATATATATATATAAGTGAACATTAAAGTCAGCACTCAGAGGCGACAGGCTTTTTCATGCTAGACGCAATTGTCAGGTCTGACGAATGCGTCTTGCATGAAACAGCCTGTCACCTCTGAGTCTTGACTTCAATGTTCACTTTTATATTCACATAAGCTCTATGATATTGAGCACTTTATCCCATAAATATAGCACATTTTAAAACCATATATATATATATATATATATATATATATATATATATATATATATATTGAGGCATATGTGTTTAAAGACTACAGAACTTTCCCGTTTAATAATCTTTTTTAAGTTTTTTCTTGCTTGCTCGCAAGTTTATATATATATATATATATATATATATATATATATATATATATATATATATATATATATATATATATATATATTTGGCTCTAAGTTCCTGAAAAAAGCCTTTGGTCTTTTGCCCAGCATCATGTCTATTCAAAACCAAACCTCCAATGCAAATAAAATAGAATTTAATAATCGCAGAAACATGTTAACCATATTTAATGACTAATCCTCGAAATAACAAACACCAACCCTCCTCCTTATTAATAAAGAAATAATGCAACAATATCATCTATTAGGTTGGTGCAAAAATAATGACGTAATAATGTCGTTTGTTGACGTTAGAAAAATACGTCAAAAACGACATTATTACCTCATTATTTTTGCACCAACCTAATAAATATCCCAATATGATCAATAAAATAAAATAGTAAACAACCTACGTCAAGCTAAAAACATCCAGCCATGATGACGGTTGATGACAACCGAGAGCCCTCAGCAAAATACCAAGGACTAGGGGCTTTTTTCAGCAAAATACCAAGGACTAGGGGCTTTTTTCAGCAAGTTAGACACACACACACACACACACACACACACATATATATATATATATATATATATATATATATATATATATATATATATATATAAACATATAAACTTGCGAGAAAGCAAGAAAAAACATAAAAAAAGGATTATACGGAAAAGTCTTTAATAACACATGCCTCAATAATGATATGCTGCCAATGTTTATATATATATATATATATATATATATATATATTTGCTTTTTTTTCTCCTCCCACAATTTCCTTTTATTATACATTTTTCTGTGTTAATTTTAAGTTAAATCTCCCGTTGAAGCCTGAAGAGCGCGAGCGAAACCGGTTGCTTCGCTCGTTTTTAATATGTCTCGTAATATTAAGTTTTATACTTTTATTTCGATCATTAAATTTTGTACATACAAAAATATCTTTATATTATATATATATATATATATATATATATATATATATATATATATATATATATATATATATGGTAGACTCTCCCGTCGTATTTGACGTTCGAGGGCCAAGCAGCTCAGTCCCTACGAACCGACAGCCAGACATCATATATGATTTAATTATAGTGTTGAAGGCTTTTCTGTAGAATCAACCAGACTTTTTGAAGGTCGAAATTGAGACAGAGACCTTGTCCCCAAACGACCCTCCGCAGGTTTTGAATTCAGAGTTGTCCTTCTCCTATGATATATATATATATATATATAATGTTGCGATTATCAAGCCATCATATGTACTTACTTTTTTAACAGAGATACAATCTCCCAAAGCACTAGCTAACGTGTAAAAGGCATTGTACATGATCAATTTCGTTGTGTTAGAATCAATATACGATATATTTAGTTTTATTTTTTTACTGGGATCAGTGGAGAATACATTACTATATTATTCAATGAAACATGTCAGTATATATATATATATATATATATATATATATATATATATATATATATATATATATATAATGGACTCTCCCGTCGGTGTCGACGGATGAGGATCTGACAGCTTAACCAATGGATTCAGTTATCAAATTTTGTGCGATAATCTTAAGTGACACTTAAGACCCGCTAGTGATTTACAAAGGAGGCCGCATATGGAGCAAGAGTGAGGATTGTGGGATGAGATCATTGTTAGATTGGTTGACCTTTTAGATCTTGTTCTCGCTTCTTGAAGACGATTCAAACAATCTGATTGAAAACTGCTGAGTCCACAAAAACACGTTGATCTTCATTCTACCAGCTCCAAAGCTAAGCGCTCGAGGGTGTTATGCGGTATATTGATAGCTGACAAATTGCTTTTCAGCTTGTCTTTGTATCTTAGCCATGGGCGTCCTACATTACTGTAGCTCTGATCTAACTGGCTGTACATTAGGATCATGGGTATCCTGTCATCAGACATTCTGAAAACATGAAAAGTCCATCGTAACTGAGACTCTATGAGAAAAGTCTCCAATATTACACCTGTTAAACAAGTCTACGTTAGATGTCCTATCTTGAAGCTTAACTCCACAGATTGCACGCGGACAGCTTTTATGGAAAACATCTAGCTGGCATATATGGTATCTGTATGGAGTCCATGACTCTGAGTCATACAAAAGGATGGCAAGTACAACAGCTCTGTAAACCCGAATTTTCGTATCCAGTCGAATACCCTGCTCATTCCACAATCGATGGCGAAGTTTGCCGAAAGCACTGGTAGCCTAAGCAATCCGATGCATGATTTCATCATCTAAAGTTCCATTGTAGTTGCTACCAAGATAGGTGAAAAACTTTATATAGTTCAGGGCTTTGTCTTCTACTTTCAATATATATAAAGACTACAGCACCTTCCTTGATGAATTTCATCTTAACATCAAGAAACTGATTAGACAACTGGAAAGAATCACTATAAAAAAAATAGGGTCAATATGTCTATATTATTTAATGAAACATGTTTGAATGAAGATATGCTGCCTAAATGCACACCCACACGTGTATATATATATATATATATATATATATATATATGGGGAAAATATATGACTGAGTGGAAAAAGTTTACTTGGGACGCGTTTCGTCGTTCATGATGTCATCGGACTAAATGTATTATGTTGGTACGACTACACATACGCACAAACGTAGGGTGCTGGGGATTTTAGAATTTCATTTTTTTTATATAGTAATTTAGAGTCATTTTTTCCATCATTCTTGTTAGAAGGTATCCCACACTATAATAAAAGAAAATCTGATGGGAAAATATAAGAGCCCAGGGCGCAAATTTATGGCAGATGACCAAGGCACTCTCCAGACATATACGTCGTAATGAATTGTTTTCTCATTTGATGAGAGTAGCATTTTTTATGTCAAAATTGTGATCAGTCTCGTTCCGGTGAGCAACCAATGCATTTGACGTATTATTTTATAAAATGTCCCTTTTATATTCATATAATCTTTTATTTAGATTCCTTGAGGTTTCTCCTATATGTTTTTTGTGACAATTATTACGGGCGATGGAATAAATTCATCCTTCAGCTTTTAGCTTATTGTTTACTTTGTATTGACTATTTCTTTATTGTTTTGGATGTAGTAGTAACAAATTTTATGATGAGTTTAGATAACTTCTTTTAGATTGTAGATGTAACAGAATTTGTTTGTAGGATGAAATATGTTTTTGATTCATTGAGTTTGTCAAGGGGGGATTTTTGTTTTCAAAAAATTTCAGGGTCCTTTTGTTTCAGATTGAATATAAAAAAATTAAAAGTGTTTTCAGTGTATTCCTCCTCTTCGTGTAAATAAATAACTTTTTCCGCTTTGTCATATATATTCATCAATATTGTTATTGATATATAAAAAAAAATATATAAATATATATATATACTAGTAATACTCGGTTGGAAAAAACCTCGGATAGCCGAGGAAAAAAAAAGAACTAGAAACATCCGAACAGGGCGAAATAAATCGTCTAGTGCCTTAAGGTTTTAGTCCAAAGAAAAAACCCAATCGAGTAACAAAGCTGAAACGTATAGGGCTCGATACGCTGTAGAGCAGGGATAAATGAAATAAAGAGCCGGGAACAACCTACTTAGGTTTCACCTAAACGGATCTTCAGGGTAAGCTATATATATATATATATATATATATATATATATATATTCGTCACAATGCCGCCATTCTTCCTATAACACGTCTTATTCAAGGCTATTAACTTTGCAAAGAATGGCACAAAAATAAATTGGGTTAGGAAGATTGTATTGTGCCATTCGTCCAAGATTACAGGTATTTCCAGTAGACATACGACACTTGATATCAATGGATCTGAAACACTCTCATAATTTCAGGAGAGGAATTTCCTGACCTTTTCAAATTAGGAAAATTCACGTCACCTTTTTGTGACCAGCCTAGATACATGCCACCCTGAATCACTAAACATCAAAGTACCAGGGATATAGGTCTACGATTTTCTAAAACCCTCAAGGTATAGGGGCGCAACCTACCATTAACTGTACATATTACCATTACATGACTTCTAACACATCGTTGGTCTCATCAAATTCTTATATCTTAAGATATAAACTGTTGAAAGAAAATTATCTCACTTTCTCTTTAACTTTCTTGTTATCTCTCTTCGTTTCGCCTTCCTAAAGTGTCTTTAAGGACACATAGCACAGTGGATAAAGGAGTTGGTTAGATACAGTGAAAGGACCCAAAGTGGGAGTTCAATACCTAGTTAAGGCAGTGGATATCTTGCAGAGGTGAATTAACAGGAGATAACTGACAACTGACATCCATTAAAACATGGCAAGTGGAACTAGAACAGTCTACCCCAGTGAGAAATAAAGGGTTCACTTCGACATTCCGACCACCTGAAGAAGGCCGTAAAGTACAACGGCCGACACGTTCTGATAAATACGGCAACAAAAATGAAGATAATAGTCCGAATAATGTAAATAGTGTATAGATAGATAGATACAGTTGCGGCTAAAATGTTCAGAACGGTATTGTTTTCCTCAGAAAAGTAGGTATAATTTTTTATCAAAGTTGTTTTATATTCTGTAATTTTCACAGACAATAAATACGATATTAATCGTTATTATCTGAGATTTTGGTTTAATTTCAGAAGATAATACAAAAGTTATGGATGATTTAGTGATTTACTGCAAAACCGATGGCGGCCAAAATGATCAGAACAGTTGCTTTTACTCCGTGTTTTAGTATATTTAACCGGCGAACTTTTAATTTGTTTACGTGACGGTTCGTTTACTAAACATTAGTAAGAATATCTGCAGTGTACTTTGTTAATATAATGCTACTTACTCCGTTACCAATTCGTCAACAGATTATTAAGCTTCGAAAGAAGGATAATTTAAGTATTGGGTTTATTGCAAAGATTGTTAACAAGTCAAAAAATGTTGTTCATTTTATTCTTAAAGTCTACGATGATTGTGGTTCGTGTGAAGCAAGAAAGTCTACTGGTAGGCCATGAAAAACGACCAAGATCATGCGATGGTAAAGTTGGTTAAAAAGGACAGATTTAAAACTGCTGCTGCTGTTTCTTGGGAAATGAGCATTGTACTGAAGAAAACTTTATCTCGAAAAACTGTCTCGTCGTTTAGTTGAACATGGCCTACAAGCAAGAGCACCTGCAGTGAAGCCACTGATCAGCTCCAAGAATAAAAAGTGTCGTCTTACCTTTGCAACCAAACATGTGTTGTGGTCTCAAGAAAAATGGCAAATGGTGCATTTCAGTGATGAATCTAAGTTTATGTTATTTGACTCAGATGGGAAAAGGTACGTTAGTCGAAAAGTAGGTGAAAAATTGTCACCTAAATGCCTTAAGACTAGTGTTAAATTCGGTGGAGGAAGTGTCATGGTTTAGAGGATGATATCTGGAGATGGTGTGGGCCCTTTTGTGCGATTACATGGAAAGGTAAATGCAGGAGTTTATAAACAACTTGTAAAAGATCATGTCTTGCCTGTGCTGAGAAATTCAATTAAGCGACCATCCATATTCATGCAGGACAATGCCCCATGTCACAAGGCTAAGATGGTCATGAACTTCCTCAAGGCTGGAAAGGTTATTGTTATGGATTGGCCTGCTCAAAGCCCAGATCTCAATCCTATTGAAAATGTATGGAATATTCTAGGAGAACGTTCGAAAGCCAGAAATCCTAAAAGAACCGAGCAATTATGGAATGCCCTTCAGGAGGAATGGAATAAGATCACCCAGCAAGAAATTGAAAATTTAATTTCCTTATGCACTCGAAGATGTCAAAGTGTGATTGAAGCTAAAGGGCTTCACATTAAATATTAAATAATTCCAATATTCTCTTTTATTTTTGATTATTTTGTTATTTTTTCAACCGCTCTGATCATTTGGGCCGCCATGGGTTTTGCAGTAAATCACTAAATCATCCATAACTTTTATATTATCCCCTCAAATTACATCAACATCTCAGAGAATAACAATTAATATCGTATTTATTGTCTGTGAAAATTATAGAATATAAAACAACTTTGATAAAAAATTATATCTACTTTTCTGAGGAAAACAATGCCGTTCTGAACATTTTGGCCGCAACTGTAGATAGATAGATAGATAGATAGATAGATAGATAGATAGATAGATAGATAGATATGAACAGACTGGGATAGATAGATATGAACAGACTGAGATAGATTAACCCAAACAGCAATAGCCAGCTAGCTAGATAAATAGATATGAACAGACAGACATACAGAGAAAGATATAGAAAAACTAAGATAGATAGATAGATAGATAGATAGATAGATAGATAGATAGATAGATAAAGCAAGAAAATGTAAAAGAAAGAAATAAATATGTAACAGGAAGGAAGGATAGTTGCGGATAGGGAAGATGTGTGGTGATGCAAAATTTGGACTGAATATGTGTCACTGCTTTGAACCATGAAGGTAATTTAAAATAATTACCTTTCTCCAATGGCCGACCGTGACCAGCACCACAAGACCACGGAGATTATGATCAAAATAACATCCACCCTACTGACTCCTTCCCAAACACCCGTTCCTCGTACCTCCTGACCCCACACTTCAAGCAAGGCTACTGACGATGATAGGGATAACAGGCAGATCAAGTGATGGTGTGGCGGGAAGAGAAGGAATGTCTTGAGGGAAATCAAGCCGCCATCATGATTCTGGGCGACTGAGTACTAATTTATTTTTATTTCCTGACTCAAATCTGACATTCTGTTATTCTGACGCATATATATATATATATATATATATATATATATATATATATATGGGGGGGTTCCTCTGAATGTATATTAAAAGAATGTTCATATATTTATGAGAATATGCTTTTTCTCACAGTAAAAAGCGATTCAGAAACTTTATATATATAAAGTTTTTGAATCGTTTTTAGGGTGAGTTACCTTTTTAGGGTGAGTTCTCTCATATATATATATATATATATATATATATATATATATATATATATATATATATATATATATATATATATATATATATATATATATATATATATATATATATATATATATATATATATATATATATATATATATATATATATATGACGTCACACATTATGAAATGGACAAAGTCCGACAATTATTTTTTATGACATTCTTTTTATAGATACAAATATTTAAGTAAATAATGACGGTTCCGTATAGGATACAGGTTCGAATCCTGTCGGGGGACGAATATTTTCTATGAAAATTTCTCGGACATTCAGGCCGGTAAATGTTGTTTAATACTGTTTATTATAAACAGAGCATTTACTTAAATATTTGTATCTATAAAAAGAATGCTAAACACACGCACACACACACACATATATATATATATATATATATATATATATATATATATATATATATATATATATATATATATATATATATATATATATATATATCTTATTCGACGTATGAGGGTCAAGCAGCTCAGTTCCTAGGAACCGACAGCCAGACACCCGCACATATGATTTGATTATAGCGGTGAAGGTTTTGTGCAGAACCTTCCTAATTTTTTAAGGGGCTGAATACAGAGACCTGGTGTACTACTTGCCACAAGGTCCCCAAACGACCTTCCGCAGGATTTGAATTCAGAGTTGTCCTTCTCCTAGACCATCCAAGGCTATAGAACCGAGTCTGTCCTGCTATTTATCCATAGCTGGCGAAGAAGGGGATTTATACATTAGCACGTAAGTGAATGCTATGGTTTCAACTGGAATTCGAACTCTGCTCTACGATTACTCAAATACTTAGGGCAAGAACACATATAAGATTCACCAGCGGCGCGTAGAAGAAGTAGTCAACTGCTAGTCAAGTGAATTCCACAATGAATCCAACTGCAGGATATCTGCCAAGCGCCTCGCGCAGTCAGATGTGGCACAAGGCCGAATTTAATGTGGGGTACCGAGCCCGTAGGCTCGGCCAAAAATTCCCCGTAGATCCTGTATAAAACTGAATCGGATAGCTGTTTCCCGAGACGGGACTCTGCCCTTCGACATAGCCTCGTCTGGGGATCCACTCTGCCCAGATCCAGAGAGTTTGACCAGCACAGCTGGAGACAAATCTCCAACTGTAGGATATCTGTCAATCGCACTCTGCGATCAGATATGGTACAAGGCAGAATTTAATGCGGGGTATCCGAGACCGTAGGCTCGGTCCAAGATTACCCGTAGACCCCGTATAAAACGTGTGTACGTGGATATATATATATATATATATATATATATATATATATATATATATATATATATATATATTGTGTATATTTAGGCAGAATTTTTTCCTTCATGCATGTTTCATTAAATAATATAGACAAGTTTGGTTTATTTTTTTTTTGAGTAAGTTCCTTTCATATTGTCTAATAAACTTAATCACATTATCTCCACAAATATTCTTAAATGCCTATAATTGATAACAGAAACCATTGGTTTATACCAACGGCATCCCATACTTAATACTTCTCGTTTTTCACTCTCGCGTGGTCATGTATGACGTCACGAGCTGCGACGCGATTTTCGCTTCCGCGTCTCTTATATACGAGTTTGTCATTACTTTGAAATTTTTCATGCAGCAAGGGCGGACTATCATTGTTGTTTCGCCCGTGTGTTGTTTGATTTATTGAAATTGTCACCTTTGATAATGACTTGTGTAAGCCGAAAGCTTAGATTGTATTTAAACATGTACCAATATGGTGTTTTCCTTTCGTCTTTCAATGATAATGTTATTAAGCTTATCAGACAATATGAAAAGAATTTACTTAAAATAAAAAATTTTTATATATCATTCAATGTAATATATATATATGTGTGTGTGTGTGTGTGTGTGTGTGTGTGTGTGTGTGTGTGTATTCGTATGCATGTATTGATGTAATTATTTATGTATATATTTATATATTTGTGTCTCTGTATGTATTCATGTTTACTTATACATATATTGGTATATATGTGGTACATTTATATATGTTTGTAAATGTGTTTTCATTTCTGTGTATATACTAGTTCTTATTTTCCGTGTTGTATTTTGTTTTCGAATTTGGTTGTTAGATTTTTATATGTGCATGCTTATAAGTTATGTCTGTTCATTTGTATGTATATATGTTTAATTGTCTTTTTTCTTTGCTTTGTTCATCGTTGATACCCTTTTTAACTTTCATTAATTAAACCTTCTTTTTATCTATATATCTTTGCCTATGTATGTAAAATTTTGATAGTTGATTTGTACTCGCTTATTAATACTTTTAGACTTGGATCTTGGTGAGTCTGTCTATGCCTTTATTCGTATGTGCGTGTGATTGCTTGTATATGCTTTTAATTGTATGTATATATATATATATATATGATATTATTTGCTTTGAAGTGGATTTCTCTATTTCCTGTGTCGTCCGTGTTTTTGCGTGTTTATATACCTAAATATATTTACGTGTTTGTGTATTTGTTGTGGCCTGTTTAGGGGCCAAAAAGAAAGACACGAAGGTAGATTGAAAAAGTATATTGAAGATATATACAAAACAATAGTGTTAGTAATAAGTAGATTAGCACTGCGTCTACTACTCCACTTCACACTCTGCGCTCCCGTCCAACTCTCGCAGTTTGTATTTATAAGAGAAGGAAGAGTTCATTATACTGTAAGAGGGTTTACCACAACAGTACTATGATGTGAAAATGTCTGTCTTGTCATTTAAAAACTTTTTCCCGTACCTTCATTATCTGAATTCAGATCCTTTCAATTGTATCTAAGTTGTTACGATATTTGAATCTCCTTAGAATAGCGTTTGCTCTAAAATTTGGCTTTTCGATGAAAACAATAAATAAAAATTATATGTATATTTTCCTCCTTTCCTTCATCGAATAATTTTATAATATTTTAAAGTTAATGCAAGGTTAAATTTAAAATTTATATTTTTTTTAAATTTATAGCAAAAGTAAAAGTTAATCAGAGTGATTTCTAATTTAGTCTAACATTAAGAAATTGTATCTAAGGTTCGTATTTTGGATTATCATATTCTTGTATTTGATTGGTCATTGTAGATTATGTAACAATGTTTCTCCTCGTGAGGTGAGTTTGGTTGGTTTTGAACTTTTCAAAACTTAATAATGCCATCAACACCAGAAGTGTGCAAACAATATAGCTATTTTTGTAGTGATGTTATAACACATATAATTCTAACACACACACATATATATATATATATATATATATATATATAATTCATCTAGTCTAGAAGAAACCTCAACAGAATGCACTGGACGGCCGTTTCGTCCTATATTTAGTGAGCATCCGTTACCGAGAATTGAAACCCGGACAGCTACCTTATTATGCAAACGTTATACCAACTGTTCCACTGTGCCTCGGTGACGAAGAGAGCTAACATATTCCGTGCATGATAACCTAATTGTCCGGGTTTCAATTCTCGGTAGTGGATGCGCACTGCTGATGAGTCCCAAATATTGGACGAAACGGCCGTCCAGTGCTTTCTGCATTCTGTTGAGGTTTCTTCTAGACTCGATGAATTACTTAATTATAATTATCAAATCCTCCTAATAATTTCTATCACTTTTATTCCGTAATTTTATTACTACAAAAGTTCCTTATAGTGTATGCCAGATGTGTCAAACTGGCGCCCCGGGGTATGCTAGTGGGCCCTTTACATGCATCTTGACAGCCTTCACAAAGGTTTCTATAATCGTGGTAGATCGAGAATTTTGTCTATGTTGGTAATGCAAATTATTAAAAACAGTGTTCTTTTTATTCGAGCGCTTTCGGCTATATATTTATAGATTTTCAAGGTTGAAATATATTTCTTGTTAGCAGGTAATATATTTTAAGCTTGAAAATAGCTAAATTTATAGTCGAAATCGGACAGTTTTTATATAATTTATCATCTGAAAAGAAATAAAATTTGTTAGATCACATGAGAAATAGTACAAAAAAACTAAATCAAAACACCTTGTCTGTTGTATTGAAGGAATTGTGCATATATATATATATATATATATATATATATATATATATATATATATATACTCTGCGTGCCAAATTATTATTGAGATAACTTTTTTCTAATATTTCAAAAACCGTTGAATAAATTCACACAAAATTTTCACCCAATGTTGGCAACACTGATCTGCGCAATCACTGAAATGTTTGTACTGATCTACGCAATGTAAACAAACTGGCGCCATATTTGTTATCAGCACGGTGATTTGAGCGTGCTAAATTATTAGAAAAGTCTAAGAATTTAGTGAAATGATGTGCCGTAAAATCAGTTTAAGTGATGCTGAAAAGAAAATTATCACCTCAGAATTCTCAAAAGGTAAATCTACCCTAGAAATTTCTAAAATGATAAGGAGTTGTCATCAAACAGTGAAAAAGTTCACCGCCGACCCTACACAAGTACGCAATAAGGCAAGCCGAAGGTTATTTCACGTCGTCTCATGTCACGACTTAAACGAGAGGCCACGGAGAACCCTGGACTTACCAATCAAGAGATTTTCAGTCGCATTGGGGATCCTACTGTGTCTAAAAGTACTTGGTGTCGGTATCTGAGGGAAATAGCAACAACAGTCAAACCTGTATCGAAGCCTCCGGTGACGAGAAATCACATTCAAAATCGATGGAAATGGGCCGTGGACAGTATGAAGATTCACTTCTCTAAAGTTTTGTTCACGGACGAAACTCGAGCAACACTTGATGGGCCAGATAGATGGTGCAAAGGCTGGGTAATGAACGGACAGAATCGCCATCAGAGTTTGAGACACCAACAAGGCGGTGGAGGCATAATGATCTGAGGTGACATTATTGGAAAAACATTAGTGGGCCCATGGAGAGTAGAAGATGGCGTCAAAATGACTGCTGATGAATACATAGCGTTTATGAAGGAGCATCTTGAACCGTGGATAAAAAGGCAAAGAGTTGCCTTCAGAACGGCCAATGTTTTTATGCAAGATAATGCTCCCTCACATGCTGCTCACAAGACTACTGAATATTTGAAACAGTTAGGCTTCGATGGACCTCAAAAAATGAAGTGGTGAGCAAATTGTTCGAATTTGAACCTAATCGAAAACCTTTGGAGCATTATGAAGCGAATACTGTACACCAACGGACGACAATTCAGGAGCAACGCTGAGCCGTGGGAAGCAATTCTTGACATATCTCGCGGCATTACAGCAGATGACATCCTACAATTAACAAATTCTATGGATCGTCGACTTCTTCAAGTAATTTCAAAACAGGGAAAGCACATTCCCTATTAATTTGTTTAAAACTGTGCCTTTGTTTGTATCTGTTATTATTTGTTTGATTATCTTATTTATTAGCTTCTTTTGATGATAAACATTCACGTGCAACATTAATAAACGTTTTGTTTGCGCAATACTGGGAATTTTACTAAAGCTTTCTAATAATTTGGCACGCTCAAATCACCGTGCTGATAACAAATATGGCGCCATTTTGTTTACATTGCGCAGATCAGTACAAAGATTTCAGTAATTGCTCAGGTCCGTGTTGCCAACATTGTGTGAAAATTTTGTGTGAATTGATGGGAAGGTTTTTGAAATATTAGAAAAAAGTTATCTCGATAATAATTTGGCACGTAGTGTATATATATTTCGGTCTACAAAAAATTATATCGTCTTCAAGTTTTAACTTTAAAGGAAAAAAATACAGCCTGATGATGAAGACATGGTTTTTCGAAAGTACTTGCTTATAAAAAATATACACTAGAAAAATCTGACAACAGTTTTATAAATGAGGATCACATCATTCAATGGATTAACAGTATATATAAGAAATATAGTTTTAAGGTATGCTAGATTTATGGGATAAAGTGCTCAATATCAGAGCTAAAGAAATATGAAAGTGAACAATCAAGTCAACACTCAGAGGCGACAAGCTGTATATATTTTACCCTCAGTAGTATCTTTAAGCTGTCTTTGAAGTTCTGTTAGGCGTGTCAACTGTAGGACGTCGTTTTCAAACATGAAGCAACATTGAGAAACTCTAAAATTATAACAATTTGAAACAACGGAAAAAATAATGTTTGGCAGCATTGAAATGTTTCTCTCACTCGTCTCATTAAATACAGCGAAATATCATTTTTGAACAAAAGTTAGTAACTGACGATAAATTATCAGTTTCTGGTAACTGAACAAATTACATCATGTTGTAATAAATAGTTTATATTTCTTCTTGTAAATGCCAATTTTCATGTTGCAAATATAACACAATAAACGAAATTGGACGATATATTCCCTTGATCTGTCACTTATGGACTTCTGATCAACGGTTATAATATCTCTCTATATATAAAACAGAGGATGTATGTGTGTGTCTGTCTGTGAGATACCTTTTCACTCGAGATCCATCCAACCGATTTTGACCAAACTTGGCACATACATTATACGATGTATGAGTTAGGTTCTTAGTGTAAAAAAATCGATAATTTTTTTAAAATCAATAATCGTTAAAGCCGGTCAAATGTCGATAAATTCAACTTTTTTTTCCTCCTATTTCGTTCAAACTTGGCAAGTAGTTTACTTATATCATGACGAGCTCAGCGATTTTTATTTCTACGCCGCTACGTTTAGCGAAAAACCGCGAAAAACGAAACATCGATTTCAGCACAAATTTAGTTTTATTTTGCACATAGAATTTTTTATTTTCCTTCCAGGTTTTTCATATGGAGTGCGCTGTAAAGTTAGTGAATGTCTATACATTCGCTAAACATATATAACTGTCCCCATCCCATATATCTTCCCTCGATTTTCAAAAAAATCTAATACAAACTTCACTCGATTGTAACCAACAATAAGTTGATTGTTTAACAGTCATTTAACTTGATAAATAAGTCCACCCATATCGTGAAAAGCCGCGTAAATAGCGAAAATGACAATTTTTACTGGTTTCTTTCTTATTTGTCGTTGATCATTCAACAAATTTTCATCAAACTTAACAATTCCTTTATAAATGTATCCTCTTTTGCATCCCTGGTAGCACACTGACAAATTGAATCTCAAAAACTCCAAAATAATTGTGGTCTGAAGTGGGTCTTCATGTTGCCTGTTTTGCCCCTTCATGTCCTCGGCTAACTTTGACAAAATAAATACTGACTACTTTTGTTCAAAATGTTTTTTTTAATGAAAGTACTTTAAATTAATTAAAGAAGATAGACTCTGTTATATCCAAACATGATGCTGTTTTTGCTCCATTCTAATTGAACACTTTTTTCTGATCGACCAGCTGGACATGGCTCCTAGTATCAAATATATATTTTTTTAAATCCCAAAGTCGTTCTTTGAATCGAGACAAGAATTGTTCTCTTGCACCCTTGTGCAAATTAATTGAAACAACCACTTTAGTTTCCTTTCCTTCACCATACGGCCAATTTTAGACATTGGAGTGACAGGGTGTAATCGATTTCTATTTTTTCCTCAGATTAGGTCATTTGCAGTGGTGTGCAGCAATATGAATCTGTTTTCTGGGTGTATGATGAAATTTGTTTGGCCTTGAAAAATATTGCGTCATCCGTGATTGCATCAGATTTACATCGCGCCCACACACTATTGTCTCGACTGTCGATTAGTTGTCCTACGGCCATTGTCTCCGATAGTCGTTACTCCAAGGAAGCGTACGAAAATTGTAACGCTGCACGAACACACTAGAAAGCCTTACAATTAGATTAGAGACTGTACGACGAAAGACGACCATTATAGACGTGTGATAAAGTAACCCCAAAATCAATAAGGGCTGCTGCAAATTAGTGGATTCCATAACAAATCGTATCAAAGAACTTCTAAAAAATAAAGGGTTGCATACGAAGTACTAACATGTGCACTGGGTCATGTTTCATTGGGAAAATACTAAAAAAAAAGTAAATAATAAAAGAATTATTAGTTTTGTTTCAATTAATTTGCACAAGAATGTGTGAATGTATACAAAATGTATCTCAAAAAGTAACATTGAGATCTGCAGAAAATTATTTAGCGACTGAATAATGATGCTATGAACTGATGCTGATTTCTATTCCATTTATATCACTAAGAATAAAACTTTGAATATTTTTCATCCTTTTAGGTGGTGGGGGGTAGTTATACATGTTTAGCGAATGTATAGACAGCATTAAATTTACAGCACTCCATATGAAAAACCTGGAAGGAAAATAAAAAAAAAATGAATATTACCGAAAGTATAAACAGATTTATTTTTGTGAATAAATGATAAACTTTAAGTAATAAATATTAATTTATTAATATTTATTTGATTGCAGAAAATTCTAAGCTGGTAATTTCAATTGCGATATTATTATTAACAGCAAGACGTCGAGATATTTTCGGCAACAGGAGCGGGGGTACTTTGTGTTGAAATCACCAACCAACTTCCAATAATGAACTTGATTTAGATTTGATTTGAATGAGAATCGTTTCAACTAATTTGAATCAACCATTGACAGCCAAGTACGAACCAGAAGGACTTACTATAAATTCTGTTTCCCTGCCAAGTGCAAGCAGTTCAATTTTAGCCTAAAGTTGAATCCTTGCTGCTGAATGTTATTTGGAAATGTTTTTTAATACTTTTGAAAATTACCCTCGTCATCTTAGCATATGGATAATGACGAAGCCATTTGAACTTAGTTTTCAAATTTGCACCAAAATTATTCGGCTCTACAAATCAGGCAGTTGATATGATGCTATTTCTAAATGATGTGTTCTCCCTAAGTCAACTCCAAAAAAGAAAGAGAAAACACAATTGCAAATATAGATGAACTTGGAAGGAAGAAGAGCCTAACAGCCAGAGCAGTTCTCGGAATCTCAGTGGTAATAGTAATATTAGCCTTATAAGGAAACATTCGGCATTCATTGATCGAGCATCTAGTAATACTATCAAAGCCCTATGTAAGTCACAAGAAATCAATATCATCATAGATGACCTGAATGCCAAGGTCTGAAAAGAAGAGGAAGTCGAAACGGGCGCGGCCAATGGTGGGTCCGGTGGTGTAGAATACACGATCAAATAATCACCAATACCTCGTTTCAGTGTTTCAGTGTGTGTGTGAAGGGATCATCGAGAAGGCAGAGAGGAGACACAAAGAAACATGTGATTGCGTAAATATCAGCAAAAGGTGCAGAAATGCAGTTCTACACTGCAAAAAATACCCAAGTGCTGTCTGTGGGGGCGACCATCTTCCAGTCATGTGTTACATCATAGTAAAAATAACAGAAAATAAGAATGACAAATGCAACCACCTAAAATGCAATATGACAGACTCCTGACGGGTCCGATGTTGCAAGAAGAAATCCAAAAACAGAGTTTTAATCGAATATGGTCTGAACGACACGACAAAACCAAAGGGGAAGATGATAAGAGAAACACTAATATGACGCCAGTGAAATGATTTCATCCCAAGGAAAACCAAACCAAAAAGGAACGAGGAAGAGGAAATTATAAAAAGTGACACCAAACAATTTCAAGTAATGGGAAAAAATATTCTTCTTCTATGTGCCGTTTCCATAATTTGGTGTTTATGGCTCTCCACAATTTCCTGTTCTTTGTAGCTCTTAATAAATGCTGTCTTTTTGTTCTCTCCTAAACCTTGCTCCACCATCCATTTACACAAGCTGCTGCTGCTGCTGCTGCTGCTGCTGCTGCTGCTGCTGCTGCTGCTGCTGCTGCTGCTGCTTCTTCTTCTTCTTCTTCTTCTTCTTCTTCTTCTTCTTCTTCTTCTTCTTCTATTCGGCATGCCCCTTCAAGACGTTGACGATCATGGCTCTTACTAAATGTTATCTTTTTGTTACCTTTTGTAAACCTTGTTTCACTGTGTATGTACTAAAGCTCTCCAGGAATATTATGCAATGTTTTCCCCTGTCCTTCTTTCATTTCATCTGTCCTGAGAGAATCCTATTCTCCAAGCCCCCTTTCCTCATTATGTGCCCTAGAAATTTAAACTGTCTCTTTCTTATGCTAACTATAAGTGTTCCTTATGCTTCCACTTTCTCTAAACGTTCGTTGTTGCTCACATGTTCGGTTCATGCTATTCCCAGCATCCTTCAGTAGAACCTACATTTATGTTGCTTCACTAGTTATACTAGTCCTAGTTCTTAGTCCGAAACTACATTTGGTACCAAGGTCCACAATCGGGAGATTGAAGCTTTTGAGGGGCGTGGAAGAAAAGTCTTAATTGGTCTAATATAAATTTAACTGCACCACATATTTGATATATAT
>OZ010614.1:979564-1014564 GCA_963932145.1 Acanthosepion lycidas | reverse complement strand
ATTGGTTTAGCCAGTTACGTGTTATCACACCAGACAGGTCAGGTGCAAACCCTTGTGAACGTAACCCTAGCAGAAAGATCTGGAAGTTACTTGCGCGACTTTTGTGACAAGGTTTGTAAGTCTATTGCGGAACTCAAACGTTACATGATTGTACACAGACACCGGCAAGTTTACAGCATAGGTAACACAGACAAACTTTATATAAGGGAGGTTTTAAAAGTCAGACTGGCCTTAAGAATCACTTAAGGGACCCATAGAGCTTTAACTCAACTATAAATTAAGGAAATAAAATTCTGAATGAAAAACACAAAAAGAGATGGTTTTATGCAAAGCAATGACAAACATATACGCTTGATTTACTTACGTTACTTGAACAAGTTGGTTTGTTAATAATTTTCAAGGCGTACACAATGTTGTTTGATCTGAAGAGAGAAACATTTCTTTTGAACCGAAACAAATTTGTTACAGCTTCCATTTGGCTCTAATGAAGCTGTTTTTGCCATTTGCAGAATATAGAATGCAAGTGGCAAAGACAACAAATAGAAATGATTATATTTATTCTTCATAAAAGACAATTTTGGCACAAGTCCGAAGGGAGAGAAGCTGGTCAACATTTACTATACTAAACCTAGCTAATCAGATTCACAACTCATCCATCCATTAAAATTTACATTCATCACAAGAACTCGCCCATCGCCATTCAATCCGACATTTATCCCAATACCACAATTTTCATCAGCAAAGAATTAAGCATTCCAATAAAATGTGTGCCATTAGGAGGAGAGAAACAGAATCCATTCCAGAGCTGTTAGTGTTAGACATTTTCATGACGGTCGTCTTCGAGTATAGAATCCAGAGGTTGGCAGTGAATATTTCGGAGACAGTAGGAAAGCGTAGTTCAGGTTCGCAGTGGATATCGTAGCAAAGTAGCAGAGCGTAGTTCTTCCTTTTATCATCTTCGCCTGTTAAGTTGGCACTAGTCCTTCTGGAGGGTAAACAAAGATGGCCGCCTTTATACACGACGGATACAATGTTCTGCGGCTTCTGATTGGTTAAACTTCTATTGGTAGACTATAAAGGAAGTTAAGTCATTTGGATTGTCTCGCTAGTTATATATGTATATATACCCAAAAAACCATAACACAAACACACTTGCAGTATATGTGCAAAATCAGCCTTTCGACGGCTTGTTTAGCCAGTCACGTGCGATTATACCAGACATAACCTTGTAAACGTAACCCTAGCAGAAAGACCTGCAAGTTACTTGCGCGACTTTTGTGACAAGCTTTGTAAGTTTGATGCAGGACTCAAACGTCACATGATTGTAGACAGACACAGGCAAGTTTAAAAACATAGGTAACATAGACAAACTTTATATTTGCTGTGTGAGAGGTTTTGTAAAAGTGAGGCTGACCTTAAGAATCCTTTCAGTCAGTTATGTGACATGCGTGATACACGCTTAGGTGATCATGTATCTTTCGATGTATGACTGACATGGGAAAAGTTTCCCCGCGGAAGGTTGCTATTTCTTTCTGCTGTATACCAGTTACCATAATCATAGAAACCGGTCAGGCCTTCTATTTATCAATAGCTGGTGGGGAGAAGAAGAGGATTTACACCTTTCCCAAGGGTATTGGCGCATAAGTGAATGTAATGGATTTGACTGTAATTCGAACCCGTCTCTCCGATTACTCAATCCGAGCCACTATCCATTACTCCAACGTGCTTCCTAAGAATCAAATACAGGCCCATATCACAGCGGTATAAATGATGGAAATAATAATGAAAAACACAAACAAAAGCTACTAAGTGAAGAGATGATCTTTTTCTTCAAAGAAGTGACAATCATCGCATATATATATATATATATATATATATATATATATATATATATATATATATATGTATATGTGTGTATGCGTGTGTGTGTGTGTGTGTGTGTGTGTGTGTGTGTGTGTGTGTGTGTGCTGGGGGAATATATAGAAAATAGGAAAGAACTGGTTAGGTAAATAATAGTTCTTTAGTATTTTTGTTATTATTTTTAAAAAATAGTGCTCGATACAAAAGTAGAGCATAAATATAATTATTTATTTAAAAAATATGATTCCAACACGCTACCTAAGAGTTCTCATGTTTCAAAACAAAAGCCGAAAACTTCAATATAATTATTTGAATTAAATTGAATTAAAGTAAGCTCTGTTCCATCTTCAAGCGAAATTTTTGGGGGAATAACTTATTTCTGAAATTTACGTGTTTTAATAGTATATTCATTATTAAAATCAAAATTTCCATGGTAACGGCCAGCGCGATTGTTCATATAGAAAGGGGTGCAGGGTGTTAATAATTTGCATCAGTATAGAGTTACATTCATAGATGTCAAGTCAGGGTAAGGTTGGGGTGTCTAAATTTAAAACGGAAGATGATTTCGTCTAGTCTGGTTTACGTGTCTATGGAGATTTTTTTATTTTTTATTTTATTTTTTCTGAAAGGGTTTTGTGTATATAAAAAACTGCCGTAACATTTGTTTTTTGACGACTTCATATAGGGTTATCTTTTTTTGTAGAGTATTTAAGCTATTTATTAGGACTATGGATTTAAAAAAAATTATATGCTAATTATTCAATGCAAAGATTTGATGATGTCGTGAAAAAACCGTTAACTTAATAATGTGTAGTTTCTCATGTAGGCATAAAGGGCATGGGTCATCCCAAGTTTTACAAGTTTATAATCTGCCATTTTACTTTTGGTATTTTATTAATTTCCTTCAAATGTCAAAAATATTTAGATAGAGATGTCTGATTTCTTTTATTTATTTTTTATCCCATATATATATATATATATATATATATATATAAAAGTGAACATAGAAGTCAACACTTAGAGGCGACAGTCTGTTTCATGCTATATGCAATCGTCAGGCCACGTGTGCTGTTATTTTTCTCGGCTATTTATATATATACGGGTTAGTGGTGCATTGTGGGTATTCTGTTATGGCGGTTATTTTCCCAAACCAAAACAAAACTGTTAAATAAGTGATATAAACAAATTCTTACTACGTTAATAAATAAATAATAAAATAAGAAACAAAAATAAAAACAAGCAATATAATTTGACCTAAATAGATAAACAAACGACTTCCGGTGACATAACCGCCATAACAGCATACCCACAATGCACCACTAACCCGTATATATATAAATAGCCGAGAAAAATAACAGCACACGTGGCCTGACGATTGCATATAGCATGAAACAGACTGTCGCCTCTAAGTGTTGACTTCTATGTTCACTTTTATATTTACACACGCTCTATCTCTGATATTGAGCACTTTATTCCATAAATATAGCACACCTTAAGACTATATTTCTTTATATATATATATATATATATATATATATATATATAGTGAGATGAGAAAGAAAGAAGGAAAAAATGAAAGAAAGAACGAGATAACCCTAACCCACTGACGTACCAGTGGCCACAGATCAGGGCCGCATGATCATTTCGATGGCGACATGGTAGGCGCTACGCTAGGGCTACAAACCGGTTTTGAATTCAGGTTTTCCTTCACTTTGACCGGATGCCAACTACAGTTAAATAGTCCTACCTGTTTTTCTATGTAATCCATGACTAGGAGAGAAAAGATGGGTTCATACATTTCACAAGATTAATTGAGAGAATGCGACTGTTACGGAATTCGACTCCAATTTCACTTTCTTTGGTAGTAAGCGTTGCACCACCAGCAAATCCATATAGAGAGAAAGAGACGATATATATATATATATATATATATATATATATATATATATATATACTATGAACATAGGAATTAACACTGATGACTATCATTTTCAGTTTTTAGTGGGATCATCAGACCTGACTTTGTCTCAAGTTTGCAATGTAGCGTGAAAGTGACAGTCACCATGCAGTGTTGATTCCTATGTTTCCTCTGTCTATACCTATAAACATCTATCTACGATAGTAAGCACTCTTTCTTAATATTACACCAAATTTTAAGTATATATATTATTGTCTGCCAATTTACAGAGAAATGTATCCAAACTAATTGGGATGAAGTTTATCATGGAGCAGGACAATGACCCATAATATACAGCCAACAAAATAAAGGGCCTCATCAGAGGAAATAAGTAGTGTGAGACTAGCCAAGTCGATCACCGGAACATAACCCAATAGAACATGTATTTCATCTTCTGAAGAGGAGACTGGAGGAAGAAACCACCCGAAGGAAACACGAATTAAAAGAATCTGCATTAAAAGCCTTGAAAAGTATTACAAATAAAGAATACAACAGTTTGGTGACGTCAATGGGCTGCAGGCTTGATGCTGTTATTGCAAGCAAGTTTTATGCAATCATAAAATGTGTTCCTTTACTTTTGATCACCTGAAAATGGGATAATCTGATACAAAAAGTGTTATTTCCAAAGCTGTTTAACACATCTGAATGTAAATACCAGGAAATAAAAGCTGAAATTTTTATATAATATTCATCTTTTGATCTTGAATAACAAAGATCAACAGATGAATATAAGAGTTTAGAAGTTGACAGCGATTCCTTTGTTTTTGTCATTCAATGAAGACGTTTGTAGAATAACAAAAACAAAAAAATCGGTAACCAATTTCGCTACATTTATAAATATTTAGCCTCGGCTATTCCCTCAATAAACATAGACCCCCCACCCACTACCATCCAGTAATAAACAAAGATTAATAGAAAAACAATATAAAGTTTTATAGAAGGAATGAGATAAAAAGTGCGCTACTTTTTAAATTAAGAACTTAACATCAATGCTGCCCTCAAAAAATATTTGGATTTAAACCAAAAAAATGTCTTCTCGCAAAACAAGGAACTAGACAACTTCGAAAGAGAATATGAGTAATTACGTAAGAAACACTAAATTACATAAACAATTAGACGCGCTTTCCAGAAAAAAATACAAAGATACATAAGTAAAATAAACAATTCACCCAACGGGTTTATCGCAGCGGACAAAACTAGAAACATATATGAACTAATTCCTCAGCAACCAAAAATCACAACTCTTCAGGGGTAATATACCTAAGACATACAAAAAGCACCAAAAACAATATAATGCGATATTAACATGGAAGATAACAAACTAAACATGGAGGCTAATCAAAACCAGATGACAAATAATTTTCCATACATCCATCTTCTAATCACCCGCCATCAATGGTTAAGTAGATCCCATCAGCAAGCGCAGGTTATTCAATAATTCTTCGAGTGAATCCATTTTCAACGAATCCAAGAAAGATTAGGTAACAGCCCTAAAAGATAGTGGATTTTTGACTGACCTATCCACCACACAACACAAAAAGGCAACAGGAAATGATCCCATAATCAGAAAACCGCAGGTTATTTAACAAGGCATCGAGTGAATCCATCTTCAATGAAGTCAAGAGAGAGTAGAAAACATCCCTAAAAGATAGTGGATTTTTGACTCAGTTACAACACAACACAAAAGTCAATAGGAAAAAAAATCATTATATGGTTTGACCCACCGTACAACAAAAACGTAAAAACAAACGTAGAAAATTATTAAGTAAACAGTTTCCCCTCATCAAGAACTCTCCCCAAGAAATTTAACAAAAATACAGTTGCACCGAGAACATAACACAAATAATAACAGCGCATAGAACAGCGTAAAGAACGAATGTTCGTTAAATGGAAATTACTTGCAAAACAATGTAATATATAAACCCACTGTAAAATCAGCAGATAACTGAGAAGAAATATACATAGGAATAACTAGTGGACCCTGGAAAAAGAGAAAGTACGGACACAAACATTTTTTATAAATAGTAAATATGCGAACAGCATAATGCATAAAAAATATAATGGAAAATAAGGAAAACAAGATCAACCTGCGAAAATAAATCCAAAAACTCTAAACTCTCTCTGGAGGAGAGAATAGCAATAATTACCTTTCCAAACAAAAAGAAATACTAAATAAACATTTAGAACACATCTCAGAATGTAGACAAAAAAAACAATTTTTACTACGTTATTTAAAATTCCAAAACTAAAAACGCATACAAGAAATAAAAATATACAAATATAAAATAAAATAAACAATATGAAAATACTTAACAAAATAACAAACTACGACTGAACACATAAACATGTAAACGTAATAATAACAATCAACAACAAATAATAAAGTACCGAAATTCCCCATGTATAATACGCATTTTTTCTAGAAAATAATAAGCAAAATTAGAGGTGCGTATTACGCACAGCTAAAAAAATCTTTAAAAAATTGCCGTTTCGTAGGTCGATTTCAGTTGCGAAACCACAAACATATGACAATTTGAAACGCGATTGCGACCCCATCAGGATGTCAAATACAATCACATGTACCTAACAATACTTATAAATGTAAAATAAAATAAGAATTAGCATAAAACTAAATTAGAATAATATTATTCTATGTTTAAATCCATTTTTTGTGAAAAGCTACATACAGATCCGGTAAATTGCACATTTTATCGGACAAAAACAGGTTAATGAGTCTACGCAGTAGGCACAATATAGGTATTTCCGTTTCCTTTTAGAATCGTGTTGATCGGAAATTTTTATAAATATCTTCAATTACAGCTTGAATAAGAGTAGGAAACGCTGGCCGTAATGAAATTAGAGAGGTAAAATTTGTAGGGTTTGATTATCAAAAAAGGGTTGCCTATTATGCGTGAGTTGAAGCATTTTTCCCAACTTTCAGCTCAATTCTATTGATGCGTATTATGAATGAAGCGTATTATATATGGAGAATTGCACTAATCAATAATAAATAATGAGTAAAATGTCAATAATTAATCTAAAATAGCTAGAAAAAACGACATAGAAATACAAATAATTACAATTGATCTCTCTAGACTTGATGTCCCATTGACCAGCATATATAAATTATCAAAGCAAAACAACAGCACACATGGCCTTAATATCATATTTAAGTATGAAACAGACTGTCGCCATTGGGTGTTGACCTCAATGTCCACTTTTCTGTTTTATATTTACAGTTTTGGACAGAATTATTGATCCCCGCTTCCATAATTACAAATAAAGCTGTAATTCATTTTTCTCAAATGAAAAAATAATGAATTTGAAAGGATGTACAGTAATACGCATAATAAAAGTAGTTAACATAGAATAAAATTATTATCCCTTTATTCTATATTCAACACCATCACTTGAGAAGCCACCAGAAGTGTTAAAACAAAATGGCTATTTTTGTAGTGAGGTTATAACATGTTTATCTTATAATATTTGAATAAATAATATTTGCTCTACTCTATATTGAGCACTCTTTTAATAATAGTGTTTTTGCTTATTGGAATTTTATTCCGTCTACACCAATACTATACTTGGATGGATACATATATATATATATATATATATATATATATATATATATATATATATATATTCAAACATATTATTTAATGTATATATACAGTTATTGACAGAATTATTCATCCCCTCTTCCATAATTACGAATAAATCATTAATAGGTAAAATTTTCATGGAAACTTCATGTGTATTTTTTCACAGATGATGAAATAATGGATTTGAAAAAATGTGCAGTGATGCTCTTATCAAAATTTTTATTTTAATGTCAAACAATAATAGAAAAAGACAACAAAATAAATTTAAGATAGCCAAAAATTATTGGCCCTCTTTTGTCAATAATCATTTGTGCAACATATATTCTTCATTATTGCCTTTAACCATTCTTTATAGTTCCTTACAAGATCACTGCACACACTGTTAGGTATTTGGCGCCATTCCTCCTTGACAGCGGTTTCTAGTTCCTCCAAATTTGAAGAACGTCTTTCTTTTACTTATTTCTTCATACATGCCTATAAATTTTCAATGTGATTTAGGTCAGGACTCTGTGCGGGGTATACTTTAATTTTGATGTCATCTAAGTATTTTGTGACATTTTATGTCGTGTGTTTCGAGTAACTGGCATTGTTAGAACGCCCACCGACGCTCCAAAGATAACCTTCGTATACATTGTTTTATATTATTTCTAAGAATATCTAAATACTGCTCTTTATCCATAATACGCTGTACTTTCACTGGTTCTCCTGGTCCAGAAGCCATAAAACATCCCCAGAATAGAATGCTCCCACCAGTATGAATAATTTTAGGTAGGGTATCTTTTAGTTTGTAGGCTTTATTCTCTTCCCTCCGTGTATAACGGGAGGTCATGTGACCAAATAATTCTAGTTTGGTTTCAACCTTGATGTTTTTTACATCATTGGCAATGTCTTTTGTCGTTAAGTGATGATTCTTAGAGACATCTCTAATATTCCTTTCCATTCTCTCAGAAATTAACCATTTTCTGCCAGATCTTAATTTATTCTCATCAATATGAGTCTTGTTGTACTTCTTGATAATGCTATGAATTGTCGAGTTAGGAACATTTAAAAACTTGGAAAGTGTTGTCTATCCATCACATTGTCACGCTTTTGCATCTTTGAACCGAATGGAAAAACCTTTGTCAGGCGCTTCCTAACCGAGGAATTCCACCCTAAATGTGTCAAAAAGACGTCGCAAGCGGGAAGACGAAGTGCCATGGTATGGGGTGCGTTCAGTAGCTTTGGTATTGATCCAATTGTTAAAGTTGATAGAAAACTCAACAGTGTAGACAATACACAGCTAGTTAAGGAAGATGTTCTGCCATATTTGATTGACCAAATACCACCTGGAGCTATTTATCAGCAAGATATTAAGCCTCATTCACAAAACCAAAAATGTAATGCAATTCTTTCATCGCCATAATGTGGATGTCATTGAGTAGCCTCCACAGATTCAGGAACTTAATCCGATTGAAAATTTATGGAATTATGTTTCTAAAAGAATTCACGCTATAAAAACGACAAATTTAGCCCAATTATACGATTATATTAAGCAAATATGGCAGAACATTCCAAATGATTTTATGCTCACTTATCAAGCTCGATGCCTAGACGATGTGAAGCTGCAATAAAAGTTACGGTACGAAATATTGATAAATATTTTTTCTCATATTTTTTGCATTAAATATAATAATATCAATGAGGTCTTAATCTTACTTTGCCGACAAATTTGGATAATTTAAATTAAACAGAGAAACGGGGAAGACTCACTAACTGTTGTCCTAGTGGCTGGCGTTACTGCTTGTTTAGATGATATTTTTAGTAAAAATACGATCTCTGTTTGATTTCTCTCTGTGCGAAGGACAAGGACAAAAGAGCCTAATTTTTAATCTGAGTTTATTTTGACAATATATGGTCAGCCACGACTAATTTTTCTAACTCCCTTCGTGTTACGGCTTAACGGTGTTGAAAATCCTTGTTTGGGACTACATGACCATTATATAGGAGTTAGTGTGCCATAAAACCCAATTTAGAATCAGAACCTTAGAGATGGGATTAACGACTATGAGAATCTTCTTGAAAATCCATGATTGGCAATACATGACCATTATATAGGAGTCGGTGTGCCATATAATCACATTCAGAATTATAACGTTGGAGATGAGATTAAAGACTATGAGACTAGCTGAAAACCATTGTTTGGCACTACATGACCATCATATAGGAGTCAATGTGCCATAAAACCACATTCAGAATCAGAACCTTGGAGATGGGATTAAAGACTATGAGAATCTACTTGAAAATCATTTGTTTGGCAATACATGACCATTATATAGGAGTCAGTGTGCCATGAATCCACATTCAGTATCAGAACCTTGGAGATGGGATTAAAGACTATGAGAATCTAATTGAAAATCTTTGTTTGGCACTACATGACCATTATATAGGAGTCAGTGTGCCATAAAACCACATTCAGAATCAGAACCTTGGAGATGGGATTAAAGACTATGAGAATCTACTTGAAAATCTTTGTTTGGCACTACATGACCATTATATAGGAGTCGGTGTGCCATATAATCACATTCAGAATTATAACGTTGGAGATGAGATTAAAGACTATGAGTAGCTGAAAACCATTGTTTGGCACTACATGACCATTATATAGGAACCAATGTCCCATAAAGCTACATTTAGTATTAGAACTATGTAATAGGTTTAAAGACTATGAGAATCTACTTGAAATTTATTTTCACAATATATGGTCAGCCACGACTGATTTTTCTAACTCCCCTCGTGTTACGGCTTAACGGTGTTTCCGCAGTCTTATCTTAAGGGGCGACCTTTTTCTCCTTTATATTTCTTGTTACAGCTGCATAGGATAGCGTACACACAGTTGTTAATCATATTCTTCACTATGGTAGATCTTAAACGGAAGACGTGTCTGTGAGTATATATATTATTATAGACAGAGGACAGTAATTCCTTTAGGAGACAAATATTTATGTAAGAAGTTATATGAAAACTATATATAAATGTTTTTATCAAAGCAATTTTAGGGAAATCTATAACAAAAGTGCTAAAACATAAGCAAAAAGAAAACAAAATGAAATCGTCTAAACTACATACACAAATTTAAACTTAAAATTGTTAGCTTCTCCTCTCCTTCATGCTCATGTGTAATCGCATGATTGTAAACATCACTTTAGTCTGATAAAGTTCAAATGAACGAAATACGTCACACAAAAATTGGCGCAATACAATCTTCGTATTATTTATTACTTTCTCCAGATTAGACGAACTAAGCTAATTTGCAAAATAAAGTTCTTACATTTACTTTGAAAAAATCACTCAAGGAACGAAATGCGTCGATAAAGGAAATTTATTCATATTTTCTTTTTATAGATATATTTTATTTATATCTGCTTTTTTAAATAAACATTATATATATATATATATATATATATATATATATATATATATATATATATCGCGAATCAACCATCATTGTCTCGATATATTTTTATGTTCGCCTAGTTTATCTCATGACATCTGCGAACACAATCTTATATTTTATTTATTGCTTCCTTTACAATAATAATAATAATAATAATAACAATAATAATAATAATTATTATTATTATTATTATTATTATTATTATTATTATTATTATTTTCTTTCGTTCGTATCTGGCGATATTTTTACTGCATCCGCTACATGGAGTATTTTTAAAAAATACATTTTTTCTTTTCCTTCTTTTTTATCCTTTCCTAATATAATTTTTTTCTTGGCTTTTTCGTTTTAATTTTTTTTAATACGCGTTATCATTAAACAAGCAAACACGTTATCTTTTTTTTAATTTTCTTTGTATATTTTTTATTTAACTTGAATTTAATTAATATTTTTTCAGTCGGCGACCCATAAAATGACATTCGTTCAAATTCAGCCGGATATTTATATCACATGTCACTGAACCAGACATTTCATCGTATATATATATATGATCGTATTCGTTCTCTCCTATATATATATATATATATATATATATATATATATATATATATAAGTTCTCCTCAGAGAAAGCTTACCCGACCTGCAAAAAATCTTTCGATTTGGAACGTCTGTTATTGATCTGCATCATGACATCGACAAATCGATTTCAAATCCCCATCTCACCTACAAATATCGTTTTTCGCACTAAAAAAAGCACGAGAACACAGCTAGCCTCATTTTTATCACGGACATATAATGATTGACGCGATGGTGATAGCAGATTAATCTGGAAATAAATTAATCGGTGTTCACTTTTAGTGGGACTCTTGATTAGCATTGCAAACATGGAAAAAGTAGATAGAAGTAACGAGCAAGTCATCAAAACGTGAAGCTAAAAGCTTTTGAGAATCTACTTGAAAATCCTTGTTTAGCACTACATGACCATTATATAGGAGTCAGTGTGCCATAAAACCACATTCAGAATCAAAACCTTGGAGATGGGATTAAAGACTATGAGAATCTACATGAAAATCCTTGTTTGTCGCTATATGACCATTATATAGGAGTCAGTGTGCCATAAAGGTAAATTCAGTATCAGAACCTTGAAGATGGGATTAAAGACTATGAGACTAATTGAAAACCATTGTTTGGCACTACATGACCATTATATAGGAGTCAATGTCCCATAAAGCTAAATTTAATATTAAAACCATGTAATAGGTTTAAAGACTGTGAATCTACTTGAAATTCCTTGATAGTCACTACTTCTACTTGTGTCCAAGTCATGGTGTCATAAAATATTGATGAGCCATTGATTATTTTGATTATCGACATGAGTATCGATTTTTAAGGAAACTAATGGTTGAAAACATAATGTGGAGGGTGTGTGACATCGAATGTGACACATTTTGTTTCTCAGACCAACACTCTACTCCCTGCTCTATCTGTGTGTGTGACGATGAGTCAGACAAATGCATTTATTCCTGGAATCTCAAGAGATTAATGAAAACTTAACATCAAAAGCTGGACGATTTTTTAAAACTGTTGACCGAAGTCGCATATTAGTGCGCATGCGTGAATCAAATGCTTTAGTGATGAGGTGAGTTTGAATAGTCGCTGCAGTTAAGATTCTGACAATATTGAGTTGAAATCTTTCCAAGATGTTGCACCAACGGCTAAACTTTCGAAATATAGGTAATGAAGTTTACTGTTCAATGACTAATTTGTGCAGCTTGGATTTCAAACTACTCAGACTCTTTATTTGCTTCACTTAGATTCTGTTATAAACTTTAGGCGCACTAGCTTGTGATTGCTATTGTATAGTATATCTGTCCACTCGTATTCGAGGATACTCATCTATTAGGGTGGCTAGCCAATCCCTATTGCAGACGCTCGCTCAGGCACATTTGTGTTTATTCAACAACGACAGAGCCCACCTGTGGTTTATACTGCAACTATGCTGAGCAGAACTTAGTTACAGTTTCTGGGAAAGAACGTGTTATCTAGCGTGATCAGCAATATGAAGGAGACCCGCACGCTCAAGCCCTCGGCCACGATGACTTGTGACTTTGTGCTTGCACAACTATCAACGGCCCCAAGTGTTCCATCTACACAATTCCACTCACTCAACGGTGACGAACGCTGGGATCGGCCGCGTCCTGTCTCATAACTTCAGGTAATGTCATCAATTTACAGTTGAGCTGTATGTTAGCTCTATGCTAACAATTTCTTTGTCCACAGAGAGTGCCATGTATGGTATATGTATCACTATGTATGGTATATGTAATAATTTATGGTACTTCAACAAGAAGACTATCTTTTATTTGTTGTATTTTAATTAAAGGGAATTTAATTTCGAAAGAAAAACTGATATCACATTAACATGTACAGTTTGAAGATATATCAATCCAAAGATCCCAAACCCAAAACCATGACCTCAGACTCTAATAGGAAAACACACTTCAATTGATTATTATATTATTGAGAAAAATTATATAATGGAACTACAAGAAGACAATATTTTAACACGTAATAACACTATAAAATAATCTTTTGATGTTACAATATCAATAAAATACTCCAAGACACGAGGAATATTTTAATGTTTGCCGGGACCTCATCCATCTGACTCCACAGTGTTAGTGACATTGTTCCTTTCAGATAAAGCCGCCATTTGTGATTATAGGACCATTTCGGATCAATAAATATGTATGAAGAATCATTCATGGAAATGATATACAGTAAGATATTACTGGTATTAAATTTCTGTAAAAAGCCATTTTGTCTAATGCTGTATCATGTGAAATGTTAAATCTTCCTCTGAATTAAAGTGCATAATAGAGAGAAGGTAATATGACAAGTGATTCTTCATATTACAGGACTTTTGGTTTCTTTTTCTAAGTCGTCCTTATCTGTAGTGTCCGGGAATGTATGATATTTGTCGTAAACTCAGCCATCCAACGCCGAAATTTAACGAGGCAATATGAGAAATTCCACGAGCATTTTGTAGTCGTGGAAATTCTAGATAAATCCGGCCCGTGTGATTATAGTTTCATTCTTAATGAATAAATACGTATCAGCGTTTTACGCACTCGGGCACGCGCCTATTTAGTACATTGTACACTACAAAGTTATGGATGCGGAGCTATCGCTCAATTACTTCCTGGCGACCATTTTCCAAAATGGCTGCCGAGGAAGACTTACTTACGTGATATGAGATGTACTGAGTAAATGTGCAGGGGATAATGATTGTTTTGAATGTGCAAGTATTACGCTGCGAGTTGTTGGTAATGTAGAATAGCACTTGACAAAGAAAGAATTCTATCATATCTCGCTAAAAAATCAATTTTCCTTTCCAGACGAATTCAATCTAATTAGGTCACCATTTGTTATAAGTTCACCCTCAGTAAGGCAACAGAGCCACTAAGACGCAAGAGTTTACTGAGTTTTAGAGAGTCTAAGAAAAAAAAAAGAAAAATACTATTAAGCACAAAGAATAATAAATGAACAAGAATGGAGAAGAAAGAAGACAACGGTTGTCGTTGCATCTAAATTATTGAAAAACTCATTTGACTGGGAAGCAAGAAGTCGGAAGAGATTTCCACAAGCGAGAAGTGCGATAGAAGAAACTGTTAGCAGAAAACTTACGATTACATCTAGCCATTTCTACTATAAAATGATGAGACCTCACCGCCAATCTAGTACTGCGCTTAAATTCATAAAGTCTGGATAGCATAGCGAAACATTCGTCAGAACTATTGCAATGAAAAATACAGGGAAACTACATTATGTCGGGGTGGGGGGAACTAACTGAAGGCGAAATGCCAGATCAGGACCAATATCATTATCGATTTATTGAATTATTCATAGATTAGCATAACAATCAAGACAAACATCTCTCAATTCAATATGTCCTAATACATTTAGTTTCTTAGTGCTTCTTTCATACAACTTTGTCATTTTCCATTGGCAGAACAATGTCCAAGAGTTTCAAACCTGTTGAGCCTCGTGGTGCAGAAGCAGTTCAGTCTACGCCCTCCCAACCAGCAACAGAGACAGACTGATCATATGCTTCATATGCCAAGTAACGACGCCAGATTCGCTGACAAGTCCATCCCAAAGTACACACCAAGACAATCATTCTCGCTGGATATCTGAGAAGATTCAATGATCATATCTTGCTCTCCATTTCTTTTTTGCTGAGCTGATTAGATAAAGGCAGTGGCTTTGAGCACTGAGCGCCAACAATACACGATACCACAAGAATTGCAGGCTGAGAAAAGGCACTTTAAAATAGGCACTGACGAAGAAGAAAGTTGGTACCCACAAGCGAACATTCATGACCATCAAATCAGTTATGTACCATGCGTGATACACGCTTAGACGGTCATGTATCTTTCCATACATGACTTACGAGGCAGATTTTTTTCCCGCAGTACGTTGCCATTTCTTTCTGCGGTAGATCAGTTGCCATCCAAGGATTCTGGTTTGTCCCGCTATTTACCCATAGCTGAGCGAAGAAGAAGAGGATTCATACCTTTCTCAAGGGCATTAGTACGTAAGCGAATGTAATGGATTCGACTGGAATTCGAACTCGACTCTTCGATTCCTCAATCCAAGTTGCTATCCATTACCCCACCGTGCCTCCTTCAAGTACTGAGACGAAACACCAAGAAGTGAAATGCTTCTTCTGCGGAGAAGTTCCTGGTAGTGCTGGTCTTCATGAAGCTGTCACATTCCAACTGGACTTACGTGTCAGGTTGTGTACAGTGTCTGGACGAAATGGACCTCCTGGCGCAACTTAACGCTGGGGACATGCTTGCACAGGAGGCCAGTTGTCACTTGAGCTTGTACAATTGCACACGAAAGATTATAAAATGGTCAGCAAAGGTACAGAAGATGAACACGAAATAGTGGTGCTTGCTTTCGCAGAGTTGGTGATGTTTATTGAAGATCACATGGAAGACTAGACCTGGTCTTCAAATTAGCTGAACTGGCGCAATTAGGCAAGTCAAGGACGAAACAGCTGGAAGGGTGCACACACCCTGTCTTAAGCAGAGACTGTCAGCTCACTTTCACAACATGTGTGCACAGCACCAGGGGCGCGATGTTCTGCTTGCATTCAATGAAGACCTCGGCGATCACCTGGCAAAGACTTGTGAACTGAAGAAGGCTAGATCGTACAATGGCCGAAACGTTGTGAATATGGCAATGAAGATGAGGATAACAGTTCGAATAATGTAAATAATGCAAGTAATCATAATACCTCATCTCAGAGATATAGACAGATATATAGAGAGACATAGACATAAAGGCCGGAGCGTACAACGGCCGAAACGTTGTGAATATGGCAATGAAGATGAGGATAACAGTCCGAATAATGTAAATAATGCAAGTAATTTCATTAATACTTCATCTTAGAGATATAGATAGACATTTTGAGGTTATTCAGTGCAGAATAGAAGCCACGAGATACAGATAACAATTTATAGAAAAGTGGGCATAAATTAGGTTTAGAGTTAAATAGAAATCAGTCGGGTTCATACACTCCGTTGTTTGTGGGTGATGAGATCTTCACTGTTTATCAGAGATACAGTAGGTGTATTTAAGCCCCACAGGTTGAGTAAGATAGTAGCAGAAATGTAGAAATCGGGTTAAACAACAAGGAAGCTTTTGAATTCATTGTTTGTATATAACATCTGACCTTCTCGAAGCACTGCTAAATATTGTAGCCGTGTACTAGATTCGGTTACTCTTTGTAAATAGCCACAGTTGTAAAATTCGCCAAGCCCAGCATTCAAATCTCTACCTTACCAGCAAGTTACGTAATTCAGTAAATAAAGAAGCAGAAATATTATTATCATACATTATTAATAAAAACACGAGGTTTAAGCTGTCATACATCAAGTTTTCTGCATCTCCAATACGATTCTGATTCATATGCTCTCGTAACTTGAACCCCGTTTATTCTCATGTGGATAAAACAGACGATTTCCTTTTCCCGCATGGTTGGGTGTTTATATATCTGCCATACGGTTTTTCTCGCGTGTGTATAGCCTAGGCGCAGACTGTGTCTTACCTATCGTGGTCTGTCTATGAAGCGCGAATCTGTAGGTAGTGGCTTGATTAACTCTCAGTTCAACTCAACGATGCACCGGCCTTTTCTGACATCACATTCAATGCAATGATTAGGAATCACATACGAGAAAAGGATTGATTTTTTTTCCTTGATCGATATTCTATCAAACTAACAAGTGCTGCACTAAATTCCATGTTAATCAAACAATAGCAAAAATATCCCGTGTCGATCCATCCACTTTTTTGCGTACATATGGGGCGTTACTGCTTTCCACAAAATTGATATTTTGGAAGAAAATACAAAACCAAAAGAGTAATTAAGAAAATGTTGTCAATAGCCTACTTGGTGACTTGGATAGTTGTGTATTTCCTATCTGCATCCTGGCTCAGTGTTCAAGTCGAAGTTTTAAGAATGAATTTCAATTGTTAAATTTCATGTAAAGCAGAGTTTCCGATTTCTGAAGAGTGACCAAAAATACATTTCTGGATTGCATTTCCTCTTTCTTGAAATAGTATCATGTTCAAAATAGTCAGGTTTGAAGAACTGAAGAAAAAAATGTCTTGAAAACATTAAAAATAGTAATATTTCTATTCCTGGTAGAATTCTATATTAAAGGAAAAAGAAAGAAAGAAAATCCATTTCTTTAGTCTTTAAAATGGTAAATTTACTATTCCTAGAAGGACCCATGCAAAACCCCATGTAAAACCATTATCAGATTTGAACAAAAGAGAAAGAAATAAAGAAATTCTTTTCTTTACACTTTGGAATTTATACTTATCTATTCCAAGAATGACTTCGGATTATTCCATTGTTGCACTTTTGCAGTTTTGGAATAGAACTGAAATTCTTTGAGATCTTTGAATAATAGAGAAAGAAAGATAAAGATGTTAATTTTTAAAATTTGACTTCGCTTTTCCTAGCAGGACTACGATGCAGATTCTACGATGGAATCTTTCTAATTTAGGAAGAGATCAAAATCCTATGAAAGATTCTTGAATTATAGAGACAGAAAGAAATTACTATTCTTAAGAATATGAAATAGTAGCTTCTGTGTTCCTAATAGGACCCATGCAGTGACCAGATTAAATCATTGTTACTAAAAATAAGAGTAAATCAATCACTAAATTTCAGGGAAAGAAATTCTTTGCTTTTCACTTTGAAATAATGGTTTGCCTATTCCTAAAATGAAACATGAAATTCCAGTTGTTGCGTCATTACAACTTAGAAAGGAGAGTAGATAAAATAATTAAGATATTTAAGAAAGAAAGAAAGACTATTCTTTACACTTTGGAATTTGAAATTATCTATTCCGAAAATGATCTATACATATTCCATTACTGCATATTTACAGTTTCGGTAGACTCAATCATTTGAAGAAATAAAGAGAAAAAGAAAAAAATAGCAAAGAAAGAAATATTTTTGTTAGTGTTAGTATTGGGACTACTCCATCGTAAGAATGAGCTATACAAATTCTACGATTGAAATTTTTGCAGTTTAAGATGAGATCAAAATCACGTTAGGATATTTAAATAACAGAGAAAGAAAGAAATCTTATTCTTTAAATTTTGAAATATTGGATTCTTCATTCCTAGCAGGAACCATGCTAATTCAATGGTGCACCATTGTAATTTAGGAATTGAATAGAAAATGATTAACATATTTGAATAAAACTAAAAGAAAAGCAATTCTTTTTCTCTGAATTAGCGGCTTCTCGAAGAAGGACCCATGCAGATTTCATGGTGCCTCTTTGCTGTTTAGATGAAAAAAACAAAATTCTTGCTATGTTTGAATAAGAAGGAAACAAAGAAATGCTATGCTTCACAATATGAAATTGTGACATCTCCACTCGTAGAAAGACCCGTGTAAATTCTATGATGAAATATTTTGCAATTTAAGAACAGATCAAAAATCCGCTTCTATAAGCCTTGGAATTCTGGATGCTCCATTTCAAGAAGATATTTAGCAATTTCAGAATAAAACAAAATCATTCCTTGAATCCTTAAATCAAATCCCTTGATGCCAATTTGTATGTTGCGAAAAGTAAGCAATTTCATTAAAATATTTGAATAATACGAAAGAAGAATCTCCCATATTGTTTAGGCATTAAAACTGTAGTTGCTTAATTTGTAGAGGAGTCCATGAAAATTCCATGGTGCCTGTTTTCAATGTAGAAGTATTAAATCATGAAGAAATTTGTATAGTAAAACAAGAATGAAATAAATACCATTCTTTACGCGCTGAAATACTGTCTTCTGCATTCCTAAAATGTCCCATAAAAATCCTACGGTGAAATCTTTGCAATTTAAGAAGAGATCAAAATCAGTGATGTATTTGAATATTAGAGAAAAAAAGAGACCAATTTTTATTCTTTAATGTTGGAATTTGTGACTTCTCTATTCTGAAAAAAAAGCACCTGTAAATTCTAAAGGTGCCTCTTTGCAATTTAAGAGAGTGAAGCTTCATAGAGGTATTTGAAGAAAGAAAGAAAGAAATCCTATTCGTTAGTTTTAAATTGTGGCTTCTTTCTTCTAAAAACGATCCATGCAAATTCCATTGTTACACCTTTGCAACACAAAGTAATGGAAATCTTTCAATAAAAGAGAAAATGAAAGAATACCGATTCTTTACCGTTTGAAATTGTTGCTTCACCATTCCGAGAAGGATCCGAATAAATTCATTGTTGAATCCTGAGCAATTTACGAAAAGGAGATAAACTATTGACATCTTTGTATAACAAAGAATAAAAACAAAGAAAGTCTGTTCTTTACACTTTGAGATAACAACTTCACAATTCCCAGAAGGTCACGTGTAAATTCCATGGTGGATCTTTGCAATTCAAGAGAATACAGAATCATGGAGATATTTGTGTAAAGAAATAACGGGTGAAGTTCTATCCATTAAACTTGTAAATTTTGGCTTCTCAATCCAAGAAAGACTCATGCAAATTCTTCGTTTCATTACACCTTTGATTTTTAACTGTGAAGGAAGCACGTACATTCTGTAGTGTGTCATTGCAATTTAGAAAAAAACGCTGGATCATGGAAATATATGAATAATAGAGAAAGGAAAAGAAATCCAATTATTTGAAAAAGCAGCTATTCTATTCTGGGAAAGATTGAATTCATTCTTATGCAATATAATGCACTGTTTTACTGCTAGGAAAGATTGTTCACCGTGTCGTGCCAATATTTCCTGCCGGTATCCATCTTGCACGTTTATAAATCTACCATTTGTCCGTGCATTGAATATTGCTGCTATATATGATCTGGTTCTCCAGCTATCTCGAGATTTTCGACGAAATCCAAAGAAGGGTTTTGTAATATTATCGGTCTTGACCTGGCATCTCGACTTTATGAGCGTGACTTCCCTCTGTCTTTTCTACATAGAGTTGTACTGATATGATTTGTAGCGAAATATTTCTTTCGTTTTGCTTTTTCATTACATCACACACAAATCTCTGTGAAATTTTGTATTCGATAATTCACAAAACCTATTGTTTTCTTTGAAAGAGTCAATTATTTGCTTTCGTGACCAATACGTGTGCTGGCGATAATTAACGGATTTTTGAGTGATAAGCTAAATCTACTTAGCTCGTCATCTATTATCAACATGTTTCAAAACTGACGATATCTCATGGCATTTGCTCACAATACTTTATAATAATTTGTAAGCTGTTATTTAAAATAGTAGATTTTGCACAGAGATGTTGCTGGTGCAGAATGCAATGAAAAGAAATGCGGATATTTGAAGCTGTGATTTCTCTTTTTGATGTGCAATGAATCCTTTATTTTTAGCCATCATAGCTGGAGCACCATCACGACATAAACTTTCCAATTTAGTAAGACTTTGTCCAACCTTATAACATTTCCTTTTGAAATTATTAAAAATATTTATTCTTTGTGTCTTTCCTTTAAGGATGCCTAAAGCAAGTAATTCTTTAAATAATTGAAAACCGTCAAATGAAATACAATACTTGCAACGAATCAGTGGAATCTGCTGATTCATGCAAAACTAAGGAAATATATACATTATGTTTTTGTTTTGTTTTTTATTTATTTATTTTTTTTTTTTATTTTTTTTTTTTTTTTTTTTGGAGCTGCTCTATTACATGGCTGACCAATTCATGCTGTCAATCTGTATTAGTCTTTCTTGAAAGGGGCATATTTTCATATTTGTTAACTTTATCTGGATCTAAACATTTTACAACCTGGACGTATATATTATTTTATATATTTTATATATTATTTTGATTGTCTTAGAAGGGAACCTCAGTAGTACAATAAAATAAAAATGAATAAACATAATATGTCTAGTTTATTGAACTAATACACACACACACACACACTATATATATATATATATATATATATATATATATATATATATAGAGAGAGAGAGAGAGAGAGAGATAATATTAGTGATAAATATACACATAAAATGCAAAATATATAAATATATATACATACATGCATACACATACATGTATATTTTTTGAATAAAAAAAATTCCAAGAGGATAGAATCCAGGTAGAACTCAATGTCCAGGACAGAGTAAGGATATAATAAAAAGGCTTAGACACTAATATTCCATATATTAGTGCTTAAGCCTTTTTATTACATATACATACATACATATATATATATATATATATATATATATATATATATATATATATGTTTAGTTCAATAATCTAGATATATTATATCTATTTATTTTTATATTTATATTTTTATATATTTTATATATATATATATATATATATATATATATATATATATATATATATATATTTATATAATGTATTATATATATACATATAATATATTATATCATATAATTTATTTTTATATAATTTTTATAATATATTTTTATATATATTCTTTTTTATATTTTATATATAATAATAATAATCTTATAAATATAAGTAATTATACTCGCCTGGAAAAACCTTAGGTGTTTTTGGCTTGTAAATGAACAAACCAATACCCAAGGAAAAATAAGGAATAAATCCTTCTCTTTGTAAACAGAAGGACTTTATATTAGGCTTCCAACTAATTACCATTTAATTTTTTTCCCCACCAATAAAATTTGTCCATTGTTCTTTTTTATTATTACATAATTTACTCTATTTAACTCGATTTAGCTCTGTTTAGCGAGGTACGATACTGGTTAGCTAGTCCGTTTTTCAGTTTTACTTTTTATTATAATGAGTGGTAATAATAAAACTAATTTTTGTCTTTTCATGACAGTGATATATATATATATATATATATATATATATATATATATATATATATATATATATATATATATATATATATATATATATTCATCTTATGCAGTGTTACATTTGAACATGCACATATCCACTACAAAATTGCACATTTTTGTTTTAATGTCAAAAAAGGAAAACGTTTTTTTAAAACGTCTCACCAGGTGGGAAATCACGATGTTACTAAAAGCTTTTATTCAGAAATACAGCAAATATCACCTACAGCTGTCCTTTGGAAATTTTCATAAAAGGTATTCCAGAATTTAAATGTGGAGATGGAAGGGAATCTAAGTCGTTACTAATCGTAGGCGAAAAAAAGGAAGAGAAAAGGAAAAGAAAACAGAAAAGACAAAGAAAGAATTCTTGGGAAGAGGAGGAGGTGATAAGCGCTAAGAAGAGATAAATCTGGACATGGAATTCCGTTTGAATGTCAAATTTGAAATTTAACGGTCTCCTATGTTGGTTAGGTCGGGTATATATATATATATATATATATATATATATATATATATATATATATATATATATATATATATATATATATATATTATATCATATTATATGAAAAAGAAGAGAGATACCGTAAACGTTTTTGGTTGTAATGTGGATTTTTTTTTAAATATTATGCTTTATTTTCCATAAAGCATAAATATTTTTAAAAATATATTTTTTTAAAAAAATCCACTTTTCAACCAAAAAGGTTTACGTTTTCTCTCTTCTTTTTAATATACACACTTTTCTCTCGTTGGAACTACTATAACCTCTTCCCTTATATATATATATATATATATATATATATATATATATATATATATATATATATATATATATATATATATATGAATGAAGAAAGGGTGTCTTAGCGGTTACCATTAACATTGCACTAATGGCATGCGGAAACGTATTTACATTTCCCCACTGAGTTTAAAGTAAATAAAAGAGTTTTAGTCGTGTACAAGTATTTTGGGCGTTGGGATAGTCAACCGGGTTCATAGAAATTTACTTAATTTTGAGGTCTGTGCCCTACTAGGAGGAAGGCATGGGTTATTATAATATTAATAATAATAATATTACTAATAATAATAATAATAATAATAATAATAATAATAATAATAATAATAACGAGAGTGAGTATTTAGATGGATGTAACATATTTTGGTAGATACTGACTGATCAGGAATGGTAAACATGGAGAAATGATTTAAATATTCCTCCACCTAACCTTGAGATGAGATATTTTTGTCAAGAGAACTGATGTTGAGATAAACTTAGGGAGACGTTTCTCCAGGGAATGAGTATGAAATGAACATAAACAGATTTAGACGAAATTCGAACTTGTTATGCTGAGTTCATTTTCCGTGCCGGCAGACATGAGGATACATATAGGTTACATGTTAAAATGTACACATACACACGCACACACACACATATATATATATAGGATTGTCCATAAAGTTCGTGTGCACTTTAAAAAATTTATAACTTTATTTGTATTTTTGATAGAAATATTTTGTAAAAAGCTTAAGAAAGAAGTAAATCTATATTTTTTAATGTTTTATTTAAATTTTATTTAAGTTTCCACATGTCCTCCATAATTAGCAATACAAAGGGTAATACGATTTTGCAGTTCACGGAATACATTTGCCAACTGATTTACAGTAATGCCTGAAATGACATTAGTTATTTTAGCTATACTTAAAACTAGGTACATTAAACTTTATAACACTTTTTACAGATTATTTCTATCGCAAATACAAATAAAGTTATAAATTTTTTAACGTGCACACGAACTTTATGGACACCCTGTATATATATATATATATATATATATATATATATATATATTATATATATATATATATGCATGCACCACAGATATAAGCATTACTAGCAAACTACCTTTTGCAAAATGCAAATGAACGTTTCTTATTCCATTCGATAACTAATACTGCTTCTTCATACATATCTTCGAAAGAGCTTGGCCAATTTTTTATCTAAATAAATCCAGCAATTTCACCATCGTCTCATGAAGTGCACCTCTTCACAAGAGGCGTACTTTACCGATGGTAGCAACCAATAGTGACCTAATAAACAGATTTTCCCTTACAAGATCATTCCCGGAATTAAAATGGAGAATGGTTTGATTAAGTGAAATAATAAGAAAACATATTATTTTTGGGGGGCGGGTTTTGCAGATGAGAAATAGTCATAATTAACATGCTTTCCTGTTGGTACCAAAATAATCATATACACACAAAGTTTCGACCGTTTACTTTCCGACTTTATTCGTAAGCCTGTACAAGCGCTCAAGAAAGGCCGCTGATAAATGAGCGAAATTTTGTGTGTATAAGAAAACAAGATGTCCGAATCGCAAAGCATTAGTGCACAAATACCAATTGTGCAAAATAATATTTTTTCATTATTATTAAGTTACGGATTTTTTGTTCTCTGTGCATCTGCGTGTATCCGAGTAGAATTATGTGCGTATGCACGTGTGTCGTATAAATCCACTTCGGAAATTGAAAACCCTCTTTTTATCTGACTGGAATACGATTAGGCATTCCATACTGTCCGCGGAGAGATTTTATTGAATTAAGTCCTCCTCTTCTTATCAACATCTTCAACAAAGACGCAATTTATTCAAATTAAACTTAAATCTCTCGGGTTTTGAGTGAAACGTGTTAATTTTCGCCAGCAATTTGAGGCGTCAATTTTGAATTTGCATCAAATGCGATTCATCAACACTTAATGAAGAACGTGCGATTTGCTATGATTTTTACCAATTTCCTACGTTAAGTTAGCATAAATGTCATATCGATGATTTTCTGATGACCAAACTGGTGACTGGGTGAAAGAGCAAAATACCATTCCAAGATTAGGAAGTCTCAGAAAATCTGAAACCGAAATTCGAAGACACGCTGAGGAATTCTTTAAATAATTTCACCCAAAACAATACGATAATGAATAAAATATTAGTAAGGAGAGATGATAATAAAAGAACCGAATTCTATGTGACAATAGATAACGAGTGGCATTGGATTTACATATTTGAAGATCAAAGTTGACTGGAATGCAAGAAGCTAGAAGACAATTCCACGAGTGATAAGTGGGATGAAGAAAATGTTAGCAGAGAAATTCTGATTAGATCGAAAATCTTAAACTTCAAAATGAAAAGATCTACCTAGTACTGAGCTTCATTCATAAAATTGAGGGACCAATAAAGAAAACTAATCGGAACAATTAATACGAAAATATTCACAAAAACGTAACAAGGGAGCTATGTTACAATGATGGGGACGTCAATGAAGCCGAGATGGCAGATTAGACCGATAATATTGCAGATTCTTATATGGAGTTTATCAAGAATCTCTAGATTCATAGCGAGAACATCAGACAGGATGAAGCAGATTTATTCAGTGCACGGACGAACGGGAAACATAAAGATGCGAAATAGATTTGTTTAGAACGAAACCAAATTGTCTTTGCACAAAAACTAGCAAATGATTCAATATAAACTTTCCATTTCATTTCAGCGGATAAAGTTAGCAGGAAAATATGGAATGAGTCACTTTACTGGAGGTAATCGTCAGCAATGCTGATGAATTGCAAAATAGATTAAATAAGAGGATTTAGAGAGTGGCTTCGTATTGGAACCGTTAAAATTAAAGAAATATTGTCCTGCCTGGGTCCACCAAAAAGGAGGTCATTTATAAGAACATCTGCCAATTTAACATTTTCAGACTTACCATTCAAAGAGAAGTAACAACTTGTGTTATTAGCGTAGACAGCGAGTCAAGGAATAATGACTTCGAGGAGGTCATTATTAAAAAAATTAACAAACCTTTTCCTGTTTAAGTTTACCTCAAAAGAAAACATTTCTCAAAACAATTGCTAATTTAATCGTTTCAAAGTCATCAAACATACCATCACGACAGAATTAACTAGCTGACTAATGAGCGTCGATAACTAATGACATCTCGAAGGTGAATGATGAAAAATATCAAACATTTTCCTACCAAAGTTCACCACAACTAAATGCATTTATCAGAACAACTGCCAATTTAAATATTTCAATCTTCTTAGAGATACCATTAAAACAAGGAACTAGTTGTGTAATTAGCATACATACCGAGTCAAGAACTGATAACATCATGGAGGTCATTGTTAAATTTATTAGATTTTTCCTGTATAAGTCCACCACAAAGGAGGTAATTTTTAAGAACAACTGCCAATTTAACCTTTTCAAACCTCTCAGATTTACCAGAGAGAAGTAACTACTTGTTTTATTAGCGTAGATAGCAAGTCAAGGAATGATGACTTCGAGATCATTGTTAAAAAATTAACAAACCTTTTCCTACTTAAATTCACCAGAAAGGTGGTCATTTTTCAAAAAAAAAAACTACCAATTTAAACATTTCTAACTTATTAGACTTAACTTTAAGACATATAAGTAGACATGTCATTATGGAAGAGACTGTGTCCAGAATAGATTACGTCGGTAAAGACATTGATGAAAATTAACAAAATATTTCCAGCCTAAGGTCACCACGAGCGAAGTCATTTTTCGGAACAACTGCTAAACATTAAACACTTATCAGACTTAACATTAAGAGAAAAGTATCAAGATGTGTCATGAGGGTAGATACCGTGTTAAGAACTGATGCCATCGAAACGGTCATCACAGAAAATAAACAAACCATTTTCTGCTGAAGGTCTCCAGAAGAAAGTCATTTTTTTAGAACAACTGCCAATTTAATATTTTTAAACTTACCATTAAGACGGAAATAACTAGTTGTTTCATTAGCGTACAGACTGTTTCAAAAATGGATTACATCGGGAAAGATATTATGAAAATTAACAAAATGTTCTTGCTTACGTTCGCCACAAAGGATGTCATTTTTAGAAGAACAAGCAATTTAAATATTTCATTCTGATCAGTCATATAATTAAGATAGATTTAACAACTGTTGTGTCATTAGGGTAGAGATACCTAGTCAAGTTGTGCTGACATCAGGAAAGTAATCGATGAAAATTTACAAATCTTTTCCTGTGGAATTTCACAACAAAGGTCAATTTTTAGAATAAGTGCCAACTTAAACTTTTCAAATTTATCAGCCTTACAAGTAAGACAGATTTAACAACTGTTGTCAATGGCGTAGAGAAGGATTCAGGAACTGATGCTATCGGTAAGATCATTGATGAAAATTAACAAACTTTTACCTGCCTAAGTTTACCACATACGAAATCATTTTCCATAACAACTGACAATTTAACCTTTTGAAACTCATCAGACTTAACATTAAGACAAAAGTAACTAATTTTGTCTTAGATACTGAGTTATGAACCGATGGTATTGTGATCGTGATGGTCATTGTTTAAAATTAGGAACAATGTTGGTCCAAAGATTAAGATGTTTAAATTCATAACTGAAGCATTCTGCCGAATCAATAGAAAATTATTAAAAAAAAAACTATACTGAAGGCCATAGATGTAATAAAACCGCAAACTACATCCTAAGCAGTAAATAAAGAATACACCAATACGTTCAATATACAAGAAAGGAATACAGTCTGGGTTGTAAGAGAACCTATTTACTAAATAGCGATAGCAAAAGATGTATTCCTGAAGCTAAAAATGTATTAAGTAACAGGAAAATTTACTTCGAATGAAAGCAAAGATTCTTTAAATACTATGCCATGGGATATTGTTCCTATATGACATCCACTGGTGGAAACTTCCTTCATTGATAAAATGGAGACTTGGGACAAGAGAAATGTGGTTCTTCAGAAAGATGCTTATCACAGCATAGGTGGAACATGTGAGCAATGAGGAAGATTGAAGTAAAATCCAAAATTGAAATTTCTCTGGACTTGAAGAATTTAAGCCTCACAGCAGAACATTCAAAACATAAAAGAAGACGGCGGAGGAAAACTTGACGTGGATATGGGTTTCCTGAACAAGCCCAGGATCGTGCTCGGAAGGTCTTCTTGCACAATGTTCCTTTCAATATATATATATATATATATATATACATATATATATATATATATATATATATATATATACATATATATATATATATATATATATATATATATACATATATATACATATATATATATATATATATATATATATATATATATATATATATATATATATATACATATATATATATATATATATATATATATATGTATGTATGTATGTATGTGGATGGTGGAGTAATGTATAGCGGCTTGGATTGGGGGATCGGAGAAGCGAGTTCAAATTCCAGTCGAATCTATTACATTCACTTACGTGCTAATGCCCTTGGGAAAGGTGTTGTTTGTTAAATCTAGAGTTACGTCGAGGAAGTTTACCCTTTTCAATTTAGTACAGACTGTTATCTTTAAGTTTAGATTTTTAAATTCACTAAATACAATTTTTCTCAGTGAATTTAAACCTCTAAACTTAAAGATAAGAGTCTGTACTAAATTGAAAAGGGTAAACTTCCTCGACGTAACTCTAGATTTAACAAACAACACATACCAACCAAATACTAACCCCTTATATATACACCCGAAGTCAAACCACCCTCCATCCGTAATTAAACATATACCCTCATCAATAGAAAATAGAATCAGCATTAACTCCGCTAACAAAGAAATATTCCAACAACACAATGGCTTCTATAACGCTGCCCTAAAAAATAGTGGATACAAGAATACAAACAATTGCACTAACCAGAAGAAAAAAAACAGGAAAAGAAAAATCATTTAGTATACCCCTCCGTTCAATCAAACGGTTAGTATTAAACTAGGACAGAAATTCCTAGCTTTAATTGAAAAACACTTCCCTACCAATAGTAGGCTTAGTAATATATTTAATAAGAACACCCTAAAATTGAGTTACAACTGCACTGAAAATCTAGAAAGTATAATAAAAAAACACAATAATAAAATCCTGAACAAATCCTCATGCCTGAATAGTATGAATAAAAACCCTACACTTAAATTAGACAAAAACAGTAAAAAATCATGTGATTGTAGAAACCCAGAAGACTGCCCATTGGAAAATAAATGCTGCGTCAAATCTGTGGTATACCAATGTACTATCTCATCCACTGAGAGTCCTAATACTAATATGATATACATTGGGTCTACGAAGAATGAACTTAAAGCCAGATGGAGGCAGCATAGGTGCTCTTTCAACAATATAAATAAAAGAAATCAGACATCTATATCTAAATATTTTTGGCATTTGAAGGAAATTAATAAAACACCAAAAGTAAAATGGCAAATTATAAACAAAACTAGAACTTGTAAAACTTGGGATGACCCATGCCCTTTATGCCTACATGAGAAACTACACATTATTAAATTTCTAAATAATAAAAATCTATTAAACAATAGACATGAGTTAAGGGTTTTTTCCGACATCATCAAATCTTTGCATTGAATAATTAGCATATAATTTTTTTAAATCCATAGTCGTAATAAATAGCTTAAATACCCTACAAAAAAGATAACCCTTTATGAATTCGTCAAAAAACAAATGTTACGGCAGTTTTTTTTTATATACACAAAACCCTTTCGGAAAAAATAAAATAAAAAAATAAAAAATCTCCATAGACACGTAAACCAGACTAGACGAAATCATCTTCCGTTTTAAATTTAGACACCCCAACCTTACCCTGACTTGACATCTATGAATGTAACTCTATACTGATACAAATTATTAACACCCTGCGCCCCTCTTTATATGAACAATTGCGCTGGCCGTTATCATGGAAATTTTGATTTCAATAATGAATCTGCTATTAAAACACGTAAATTTCAGAAATAAGTTATTCCCCAAAAAATTTCGCTTGAAGATGGAACAGAGCTTACTTTAATTCAATTTAATTCAAATAATTATATTGAAGTTTTCGGCTCTTGTTTTGAAACATGAGAACTTTTATATAGCGTGTTGGAATCCTATTTTTAAATAAATAATTATATATATATATATATATATATATATATATATATATATATATATATATATATATTCTATGAAATAATGAATCTGCAGAATAAGCCCAAGATCGTGCTCGATGGAGAGATTTCTCGCTTAATGTTCCTTTAAATATATATATATATGTGTGTGTGTGTGTGTGTGTGTGTGTGTGTGTGTGTGTTTGTGTGTGTATGTTTGTAAAAATTCAACTATAAATATCATATGTCTTTTAAAAGGCGATATGATGACGAAAGGAAAATTTTACATAACCAACAAGTTGCGTGACTTGAGGGAAATTGTCAATTTTATATCAATGCTCCTTTATGCGAGAAACTAAACCCTAACCCTAACCCTACCTCTAACCCTAATTGCTCTATACCTGCATTTTTTTCCATCGTAGAATAAACGTGTTTTCGAGTATTTAGTTTTAACAAGGAAATGTCTTCACTTTTAATAATTTACTGATTTTCTGTTTAAATAACCGTGTCTCTTTTCTGACATTGTGTTCAGAAGAAGGTTCCATACGTGTGGATATAGTGTAATCAAGAGAGAAAGAATAAAGAAGAAAATAACCTGCCTAACGACTTGTGCAAATGGTTGGCACAAAAAGGTTATAACAAACATTGTCTAAGTAACAAGATACAGAAAGAAATCATTCAAAGTTTTTCAATTTATTTTTTTACTTTATTGATGCTCATAAATATTCATCAAACAAACTGAAATGTCGAGGTAAAAGTTGAAAATTAGTAAATAAATTTTGTTGTTGAAATTTTTAACTTACTTGAACGAAAAATTCTTGAGAGTGCCGCTATATAATCTTAAAATTAGACAACCACACTAAACTTGAGGATGTTCTTTACGAAACAGTTAACAAAAATGTGTCATGGAATAATTCAAATAAAATACGATATAAACAGAAAAGATTTTCCTAAAATAATACATTGAATGTTTTAGGCGTTGATTATAATTAGCCTGACCATAAATCCGATTTAAGATAGAGTTTTAATTAAAAAGCGAAAGTCATTTCTTAAGAAGACAGTATTGAAAGTAAAATTAAAACTTTCAGAATCATACGACATAAGGCCTTTCATTGTAGCACTACAGTTGCTGCTGGTAAAATGTTGGTACATTAAAAACAACAGCGATGAAAATGAAAACAAAAAACAGTAAAAAGCTCAATAATTAGATCGGACAGGATAAATTGAACACCAGCATTGAAATTTAAATGTTCAGCGTCTCTGTATTTTTAACGTTTAAACTGTAAACTGGCTTTTGTTGTATTTCATTTTCCTTACAGCCACTTTCACTCTCGCTCAATCTCTCTCTCTCTCTCTCTCTCTATATATATATATATATATATATATATATATATATATATATATATATATATATATGAAAGGAAGATGTTATAGCAGTTCCGAGAGAAAAGTGTGTATATTAAAAAGAAGAGAGATACCGCAAACGTATTTGGTTGTAATGTCGATTTTTTTAAAATATTATGCTTTGTTTTCCATATGGAAAATAAAGCATATTTGTTTAAAAATATACACTTTACAACCAAAAACGTTTGTTGTCTCTCTCTTCTTTTTAATATATATATATATATATATATATATATATATATATATATATATATATATATATTATTATTATTATTATTATTATTATTATTATAAAGATTATAATAAAAACATTTTTAAATCACCACACAAAAGCTTTCATGTTTTAATACTTTCATTGTTTGTGCGATGCTAAGAAACTGGTGATAAAATGATTTTAAAGGAAATTTAAAAACAATTTATTGCCTCTTTTCGGTGTTAAAGGTGTCGAATATAAGGTCAGAATTAAAAACAGACTTGTGGGTATGTCTTGATAAACCAATTAAATGTCAGATCTACGCTAATAAAGAAATATATGCTCAGAGGGCGGAGGTGGATGTGTGTTTTATGGTTTTTTTTTTTTGGTTTTTTTTTTTGTTGTTTTTTCCTGTCATGATAAACTGAAACATGGACGGGCCATCGTTGCCGATGGTGGAAATATAACAGCGACAAATGTATCTAGATTGTAGACAAATATGACATATTTAATTTTTTGGGTGTTGAAGGGAGGAATAGGTCGATCAAACGTAATCTTTATATATATATATATATATATATATATATATATATATATATATATATATATATATATCTGTGTGTGTGTGTGACTGAATCCATGAATAAAATTATCTGAAGAAATTTCTGTGTGATTACTCCCATTTGTTTGCCAATGAACTTCAGCCAACGATCGCTTGATGACGTTGCCAAAAATATTACATAACATAAGGGCACAAAATATAATTCTTTTAGATGAAGGTGTTGTCTTGTTCCCTCCAGCGAGTCTCATGTCGCATTGAATACAACACAGAAATTGCGCAGTATGCGAATGACCTACGATTACTAGACTACACAGAGGCAAATCTAATCTTTTGAAATGTCTCTCACACAATTTCCTACAAACTTTGCACAGTTACGAAAAAGAAAGCATTTCTCTCCATACATAAGTCAATTGCTCTTTTTATCCCCGTTCTATTTAGTTTGCTGTGATGATGAAATATTTGGTGTTAACTGTTTATGCGTTCATCATAAAATTTGTTGTTTGAACAAAACTCAAAATGAATCTTCCCTCGTTGATCTCATTACATTCCTAGTAGAAAAGAATCTTTCAGTTTTTAACATATTGCTAATTACTTAACCAATATAAGTCGAATATATTGAACCGCTTATCTGAGACCTCGAGTCTCATCTTAATCTGTGAGGAGATTGCTCGGCATTCACTGCCATATAGGAGGACTGATATTACGTAAGAGATCACTAGTCTTTTCTTTGTTTCTGTTGCTACAAGTCACTGCTTCATCTGGGGGGATGTTGTCCAAGATTATGTAAGAAATCATTACACTTTTCTTTGCTTCTGTTGCTTCCAGTATCGCCTTCATATGTTCGGAGATTGCCCTCCATTCACTACCATATTGGAGGACAGATATTACGTGAGAGATCACTACACATTTTTTTATTTCTGTTTCTTCAAGTCTCTCCTTCATCTATGAGGAGATTCCCCTCCATTCACTGCCATATAGGAGGACTGATCTTCCGTAACACTTAAAGCACCGATTTCTTTGTTTCTGTTGTTTGAAGTCTTCTTCATTCGTGATAGGAGTACCAATATTACGTAAATGTTCACTACTCAATTCTTTCTTTCTCTTGCTTCAAGTCTCTCCTTCATCTGTGAGGATTTTGTTCTGCATTCTCTGCCATCTTGGAAAACTGATATGACGTAACATTTCACAACATTTTTCTTTGATACTTATACTTCAAGTTTCCCCTTCATCTGTGAGGAGATTGTCCTTTCATTCATTGTCATATATGAGGGACTAATATTACGTAAGAACTCACTACTCTTTATCTTTGTTTCTGTTGCTTCAGTTCAGTTCTTCCCCTGTTAGCAGATTGTCCTACAGTCTCTGCCATATAGTAGGGTCTATATTACATAAATGTTTACTACACATATTTTTTTCAGTGGCTTCAAGTATCTCCTTCATCTGTGAGGAGATTGTCCTGAATTCACTGCCTAATAAGAGGACCAATGATTCGCATCAGTGCAGTTCTTTTCTTTGTTTCTCTTGAGTCAAGTCTCTCCTTCATCTCTGACGATATTCTCGTAAAACCATTGCCATATAGGAAAACTCATATTACGTAACATTCCACGACATTTTCTTTGGAACTTTTGCTTCAAGTCTCAACTTTATCTTTGAGGAGATTGTACTGCAATCGATGCGATATGGAAGCTGTTAATACGTAAGATTACACTACATTTCACTTTGATTCTGTTGCTTCATGTTAGTACTTCACCTCTTAGTAGATTGTCCTGCATTAACTGCCATATAGCAGGACCTATCTTCCATAACATTTAAAGCACCCATTTCTTCGTTTCTATTGTCTGAAATCTCTTTGGAGTACCGATATTACGTCAGTGTTCATTACTTTTTTCTATGTTACTGTTACTTCAAGTCTATACTTCATCCGTGAAGAGATTGTCCTGCATTTACCGCCATAAAGAAGAACACTATTACGTAACAGTTCCGTAGATTTCTATTTGTTTCTGTGCTTCAAGTCTATCCTATTTTGTGAGGAGATTGTTCTGCATTAACTGCTACATAGGAGAACCTTTATTACGCAACAGTACCGTACTCTTTTCTTTGCTTCAAGTCTCTCCTTCATCTGTCAGGAGATTGTCTTGCATTTACTGTCATATAGGACGCCCGATATTATATAAATTGTCCCGTATTCTTTCTTCATTAGGTAATCCCTTTTCTTTCAACTCAGTTTTGTTTTGATTTTCCTTAAAGCTTTGTCGTTGCTCACGTTCCATTCACAGCATCCTTTTATAGAACCACATCTCGAACCTCTCATGTCTCCTTTTTATCTGTGGGGAATTTGTCCAGCATTCACTGCTATAGATGATGACTGATATTGCATAGCACTTCAGTACTCTTCTCTACGATGTCTCTCTGCTACTACAACCAGTGTATGGCGTAACACCAATTATTGTATATATATATATATATATATATATATATATATATGTGTGTGTGTGTGTGTGTGTGTGTGTGTGTGTGTGTGTGTGTGTACAAGTATAGGATTGATGTAGACGGAACAAAATTCCAGTAAACAAAAACTCTATTCTTAAAAGAGTGCTTAATACAGAGTAGAGCAAATATTATTTATTCAAAAATTATTAGA
>OZ010614.1:929564-977064 GCA_963932145.1 Acanthosepion lycidas | reverse complement strand
TATGTTTATATATGTATTTACTAGCAGCATGGCCCGGTGTTGCACGTGCTTAATTCAAAAATCGTACGACTCATACAGCAATCGCTATCACTTGACTTAAAAAATTTTTGCCCTTCCTAGCCTTTAAAGGAGTGCCCTTTGCCGTGCTGATGTTGCTACATGCCTTACTTCTTACCGAGAAGTAAAAAACAAAAACAAATCTATTTCCATACCTGATGATGTCTGTAGGAATAGACGAAAGCTTGTAAAAAACTAAAAAAGACCTTATGCAACTGGAATTTATAAACAGGGATCATAACATTCATCTACAGGTTCGAGGTTAATGTAATTTATTAAATTTGTTTGCGAAGATGTATTCTCGCCATTTAAATCATTAACTTCTATATCTGTTTTTTGTATGAATGATTCATGTAATGTAAATTGAACTGCACCACATACTTGTGCACCACATTTCCTGTGTGCATTTTCAGACATCAGTCGGTGCCAGATCGGTCTTCTTTTCAGATATCGCGTCTTCCGGCGTCTGATTGCGGCACCGCGTCAAATACGCACAAAGCGTTACACATGAATGTCTATAGAGGCAGCCAAATGAAAAGGCATAAATAAATAAAATAAGTTTTTTTGATAATGGAAATCTATCTATCTATCTATCTATCTTATCTGAATCATATGTATCTACCTCAGCCAAATCATATCTATCTACCTCAGCCAAATCATATCTATCTATCTATCTATCTATCTATCTTCTCTATCTCCGTCTGTCTAATCTATCTTCTGTCTATTTATATCTCAGTCCTTTCATATCTATCTGTCTCCCAGTTTCTATATATCTATCTATCCATCAATCTATTTATCTCACTCTATTAATATCTATCTATTAGGTTGGTGCAAAAATAATGACGTAATAATGTCGTTTTTTGACGTTAAAAATACGTCAAAAAACGACATTATTACGTCATTATTTTTGCACCAACCTAATATCTATCTATCTCAGTTCGTTCATATCTATCTATCTATATCAGTCTTTTTTATCAGTTTATCTATCTCAGTCTGTTTCTATCTATCTATCTCAGTTTGTTTCATTTATCTATCTATCTGTTATCACAGTCCAAGTATTCTGTTTCAGTCAACAACGCAACACAGGTTGGATTATTCGGCTGCATTTGGTCTGCAAACGTTATATGATACAACCGTGCAGCTTTACGTCCATTCTCGCGCACAGGTGTAAATGTCATATCTACCTGTTCACAATATGAATATTCTGTCATTGTTAAACGAAAGACTGCTCAGTTAACTCACGACTACACACGTTAAACCTTAAGCACAAACTAGCCACAAATGTACACGAATGGGAAATGTAACCTAGACTACATAGCAACACAGTACAATCTACCGTAAAGTTTCTTAAATCAAAAACAAAGGTTTGCGGACATATGTTTATATCAACTTTTGTCCCTGTTTTGTATGTGGAACTCACCCACAAAGTTTATAAAAGTATTCTTAATGCAAATAATATATATATATATATATATATATATATATATATATATATATATATATAAACAAGAGGAAAAACTATTCTTAGCCGACACATTTCGTTCCCTGGGAGACTTTATCAAGGAAATGTAGGATTTATTTTGTTATATACAAAAATGAGGTTGTCTTTGGTATATCAAGATGAACATTCATGAAAGTTCTCAAATTTTAAAGCCTTCATAATCCAATGAAATCCTCGCTTTCTTGTATAAACACAGGCAACCAAATAAATCCTGCATTGTCTTGATAAAGTCCGTCAGGGGACGAAACGCGTCGAATAATTACAGTTTTTCTTCTTCTTTTTGTTCCTTTACAGATACACCCTATCTGAAACTAATTTGCACACACACACACACACACACACACACACACACACATATATATATATATATATATATATATATATATATATATATATATATAGTGTATTTTTTTAATACATACACTCTGGTGATGTGAAAAAAAACGGATAATACAAATTGTAATTAAGTTATATTTGGGCAAACCGATATCACGGAAAAAAATTCAGTAAGAAAAGAAAAGATTAAAAACATCCATGTTAGTCGAAAGTAATCGATCAGTACCACAATGTCTAGTCAAAAGAAAAAAACCGACAGAGTAAACCAAGTAAAAACGTAAAAGTGCTCAATACACTAAGCAGAGCAAATCTAAAACTCCTAGATAGCCAGAACCACCCTACCAAGGTTTCACCTAGACGGATCTTCAGGCTACAACAGTTTTACCTTGAAGATCTCTTTAGGTGAAAAATTGGTAGGTAGGTTCTGGCTCACTAGGTTATATATATATATATATATATATATATATATATATATATATATATATATATATATATATTACGCTCTCATTATTCACTGTGGAGAAAAGGGTAATTACAAAACAGTAGCTCTCGCTGCTATTAACGCACCGCTCTTCATTAATGATTTGATCCCTCTGGCTGCTGTCATTTTTATACATTCGTATATAATACGTTAGAATTTCCCTTTCTCTGCAGTGCGCCGTTAGCTTTGTGGTAGGATCTCTGACGGATGCCAAATTGGTCAGGTTTCGATCCTGGCTTGACGCAATCGGATGTCTTATCACTCTAGTGAGCCGTGGTACAGCGAGACAGGTTTTTATGTAGATGATTATCTAGATACAATTTAGAAATAATCAACAACCTTAAGCAGTAGTAATATTGGTCATTATTCATTATGGTTAGCAAAATTATCTTGGAGGTTTTAAGAATCTTGGCTCTTTAAAATACAAAGGAGGAAACTAGAAAGAGAATTTTTTTTTTTCTGAAATGGCCCTCATCATGTTTTGCACTACCCACATTCATTTTTATGAGAGATTTTTTTAGTCGACTTTTATCTCCGCTTCCATTTGAAGATGTTGTTCTTTCTCCACTGGTTGTTATTGTCCATCTTTGCTTTTAGGTTTCAAGTTGTTTCGCATCTTGGCTCATATTTTTTTATCCAACAAATGAAAGGCAAAAGCTTCATCCATCTGCAAGGTGGTTATTTTAACTATGACTTTGCTTATAAAGGCTGTCCCAATAACTCGGACCGATTTTAAATGTGAATTAAGTTTAAGCGTCTAATAATTTAACTAAGTCTTTATTAATTTCAACCATGGGAATATTAACAATCAAACAACGGGTTAAAGTTATCGAAGCCTATTACGAAAATGGAAGTTCAAATTTATAAATATATGGCCCAATGATAAAATAAAAAAAAATCATAGAATATGCAAATACAACCCTCTCCTGTAGTCTCACGTGACACAATTATGACCAATGTGCTATCAGATAACACAATCCATGAACTTAAAATTGCAATAATATAGAGAAACACTTTATGAATAAAGAAGTTATACTCAGTAATACAAACTGTAAACAAAGATTACATTTTTTAAAGTTATATAAATGGTGTTCCAATAACTTGGACCGATTTTAAATGTGAATTAAGTTTACACCTCTGGTGATTTTTTTTCTTTTTCTTTCAGATTTAACAACTTAAATCTTTCACAGTTGCAACCATGGAAAGAATAACAATCAAACAACGTGTTAAAGTTATGAAAGCCTATTACGAAAATGGACGTTCAAACAGAATTTGAATGAGAAGTTCCCAACATCATCTCTCGAAACAGCGAAGTCAATCTGCCACCACGATCGTGCAACTTGACACCTTTAGAATTCTTCCTTTGAGGTCATCTTAAAAGTAAGGTCTATGCCAACAAGCCCACAACAATTCAACGGAGGAGGAGATAGTAAGTCATTTTGGTCAGATCAAGGAGCAACTATACAGAGACGTCATCAAAAATTTTGTTCATCGAGTGGAGGTGTGCCGCCGAAGCCTTGGCGGACATTTGGACGATATTATTTTTCACACATAATTGCCATGGCTTAAATAACATAATCCACTAGAGAAATAAATTTTCACTAATAACACTGATTTATTTACTGCTGACTTTGATTCGTCTTAATGAAACACCCTTTATAAACCTACGATTGAAACTTCCTACCTTCTGTCTAAGTGACACTTCATTTCCATCTATTTACTTTTTGACAATTTCTGGACAGCGAATGACTACTCCAAAAATCTCACTTTCGAATTTTACTGCTTGTCATAAAATCCCAGTCACATCGAACTCAGATAAAGTAATGTGCCTCCAATTTCATTTGGCGTGGCTGTTCTAATCACGGGTGGGTCTTTTGTGTAATATCGATGAGGGGAATATCGATCTACAAATGCCTAACGATTGAAATCTCGGTGGTAGTTGTAATTTTCAGAAAATATTACGTTTTTCTATCCTCATTATTTAGTTTTTAATCCAATGTTTATTATTCATTTTTGGAGTGTATAGCTTTCATTGTTTTTAAAAGGCAGTAAACGGTTGCAGGCCAAAGATTAAAGACGGAAACATTCATTGTTTATGAAGTTTTTATGCTTATTTTTGTTTTAATTATATTCTTATTTTACCGCGTTCTTTCAGGCTCTCCAGAGAATACCATGGACAGAGTATGTGAACAATGAGGAAGCAAAGCGACATTTATACTGAGATTCTGAAAGAGACACTTGAGACTTCTCGGAGACGTAATGAGAAAAGAGAATTTGAAGAATTTAACACTCATACGGAAGACGAGAGGGTCAGATTGAAAATGCGTGTAAGCTACCCAAAGACCTTGTCTATATCGATGACAGAACAAGCACTAAGAGAAATCAGTCAGTCAGTTAAGTGCCATGCGTGATTCATGTTTAGACAATCATGTATCTTTCGTTTTTTTGCAGTAGGTTGCCATTTCTTTCTGCGGTAGACCCGTTGCCATCCAAGGCTATAGAACCCGGTCTGTCCTGTCATAGAGGGAGAAGAAGAGGATTCATACCTTTCCCAAGGGTATTAACACGTAAGTGAATGTAATAGACTCGACTGGAATTCGAATTCGGCTCTCCGATTCCTCAATTGAAGCTGCTATCCATTACTCCGCCGTGCCTCCTAAGACAGTAACGGGCTAAAACATTACTTAGAGCTACAATATACAGCACGTAGTGGGGAGCCATGATCACCCGTGTCTTTAAGAGACGTGGTATATCAAAGAAGAAAAAGGTACAGAAAGTTACCTGTCTGGTTCGTGTAGTAATAGACGAGGAGAAAATATGAAATAGAATTTCAAATGCACATTGTAATATCAAAAGATGCCTTCTAGAAACTAAGCAAATTGATCTACAATTTTACACAAAATGATTACTTCAGAAGTAAAAATTTGCCAATTCCTATGTATTTTGGGATGCTGAATCCGAAAATGACGTTCAAATTAGATGATTTTTTCTGGATTTAGAGATATTTAGTCAATTATGTCATTGACATGAGTAGAATGGATGTCTCCAAGAAACACGATGTTACTTTGCAAAATCTTCTTTGATATTCTGTTCTATGTCGACTACCGAAGAGTAACACACAAACACATCAAGATGGCAATATATGTGTTTATTGAATAAAATATTACCGGAAAACTGTCTTCAGAAATATTTATATACAGGCGCAGTTATTGAGCAACGACACGTCGCTTGTTAAGTTGTATTTTTTTAAATAGCAGAAGGATTATTACAGTCCAACAATAATCAGTCAGCATTGATGGTTTCCAAATGCACTGATACCTTTTCTCCATTGCTGAAATGTCTTGATGAAATCGTTCACTGTACTCGTCGCCTACAGCACCACAGTATGGGGGTAGGGGAAATCAAGACGCTAGTCTAAAAAGTGGATCTTCAACGATATGTTACAGCCAAGATGTTGGTATACCTTCAGGGGGTCTTCAGCCAGATTTCTGTATTTTCTGCACTTTCATTACCCAAGAAGCTGGTTGCTACTGACTTGAAAGCTCTCTATGCCGTTTTTTTCTTTCCCCATATTACTCTGTCAAAATTTTCATCCAAAAGAACTTTACGAACCTGGAAACCAACAAAGATATCTTTATTTTTGCTTCACTTATCCTGGATAATTTTATTTTTTACATATTTGAGTGCTGCCTTTGTTTTGCCCACAGCCTTTAGGAAATATTTCAGATGACAAAGTTTGATGTGAAGAGGTGGCAGCAAAGTTTTCTTTCGCACGACTAGTGGTAGACGCTGAACAGTTCTAGTAATCTTATAATGGCCAGTTTCTCCTGACATAATAAAAAAAAACTTCTGACTCGGCTGTCCCATTCACAAAGAAAACAACAGTACTTGGTATATCCACCTTGCAGTCCTAGCAAGAGATTAACAACCTTCAAATATCCGCAAAGTTGCCAGTTATGTTGGTACATCTCGGTACTTGTTTCATATTGACATAAGTTCTTTTCATGTGCACCTTATGACCAAGTAAATTGAAGGTAAAATATTATTATCGGGTAACAAGACAACTTTGAGAACTTTCTTCGAGGAATAAATGAACAGCCGCCATTCTTCTAGATTCTATCTGATGTTAAGTGATTGCATGAAGACACTAATATCATTACAGTACTAATATCATGACAGTACTAATATCATTACAGTACACCAAATCACTGTCCACAAGGAAGAATAGAACGAGATCCTTGTGAAGATTAAGGAAATTGGAAATCCACATCTTATCAGCTAATGGATTCCATTGCTCTAACCTGAATCCTTACAGTTTTGATTTACTCTTACCAAGTCCCTATGTCCTTTAGGTCACTTTAAGTTACGAGGTGTGTTTCAGAGACGGATGTTGGACAATTATAATGGTCATTTGATGGTTCAAACCCTGAGGTGTCTTCCCCGTCATCTGATTTTATACGATTCCGGCGCTGGTAGGTCTTCATTATTGGGGACAAGACGCAAACCTGGTGGAGTATTTGGATATTGTACAGTTCTTTTTTCTATGACAGTCCCGTAGAAATTGGAGGCAGTATGCAAAATTAGCAATTGGCTCTCTCGATGGGCACTGCAAAATTCTCAGATGTTTCTTCCCGTTTCACCTATGATATACTTTGCACAAGACGTATAGCATATGTGCGGTGCCCACCTCTAGACTTTGTCTACAATGTGGCATCCAAAATATAATTGCTAAGATTTTCTCACAACAGGTGTTATATTTCGTTTCTGAGATGCAAAAGTCACTTCGCCACACACATAGCAAAACTTATCAGATTTTTTCAAACATTCAAGGGCCTTTTTTCACAGGTCAGTTAAATTTATAAAACTTGATTGAAAAGGAGATTAATAATTCTTTTCAGATATACAGTTTGTAGAGTAACTTATTTTATTAACATTCTCATTTGGTTTATATTTTTTGGTAGAAAAAAGAAATGATATTATGTCAGCCATTTTTGCTTTCTCGAAGATCTCATATATGTTGTCTAAATTATAGCATTTTCGTCTGAAGAGAGCAAGGTTTGAAAATTTGGTTAATATTTATTTAATAGTGTATACCGTTTCACATCCTTGGCATACTGGTTGATCTCCATTGTTTAGCAAAGTACCGAGTGGGTTATTCTCGTGTGGCCAATGTGTAAGAGGGACAGTACTACTTCTTCCTTTCAAGGTTTTCTTAAATCCGACTTCCATTCTCCTAGTTTGAAATGAATTGCGAAGAGTTTATTGTGTGGGTTCTCATCTAAAAACTGTTGCCATTCCTTTTGAATATATTTCTAAATGACCTCCTTAAAGTCGGTGTATGAGATTTTGGCCCGCCATTTCACATCCATATCTAAAACTGATTTGACTGCCAGGACCGCTTTATTGTTACCTTCCAATCCAATGTGGCTAAGAATCCAACATATTTGAATGTCTTTATCTTTGCAAGTTGTGTCCATTTTTCATAATAGTTCAATGATGGTTGATGGATTTATTTTCCTTCAAAGCCATTACGGCGGATAATGAGTCCGAAAAAATTAAGAAACGCTTTTGTTTGCTCTCTGAGATGATGTTGAGTGATAACATTATTGCGTAATCCTCCGCAGTGAAAATAATGCTTCCACTCGACATTATTTGATTTAAAGTTTAATTTTAGTTTTTCCGTTTCTGTTGGAGCTTTAGAAATTGTTGGCAACCATTCTTGTCAGATTAATTTTTAGAGATTCTTTTGGCTAGTTCGTCAACGATATCCTTTGTGTTGCTTATTTTAGAGTTATTCCTCGAGAGGTGTTTTACAGAATTACTTTGGTATTTGCCTGCTATTTTCTTTCTCATATTCCAGACGGATTTTGTTTTTGTAACAGAATTGAGTCTGTTTACGTAGTTTTTCCAGCATTCTTTTTGGTTTCTTTAATTATTTCTCGTGCTTTTGCTCGGAGTTGCTTAGATTGCAGCAAAGGTTATATGTTGTTTTTTGGAATTCTCTAGGAGCTGCTCTTCTTAGCCTGATGGATGTTTTACATTCATCATTCAACCAAAGTCTGTTGCGTTTTTTTATGCTGAATTCTTGGAATGCATTTTTTGGCTATAGAGATGGGGCTTTCTATTATTTTTTTTAAGTCCTTGATGCTTTTTCCTCCAACTATTTTTTTCAGAAAATTGACTTTTAAATTCTTCCCAATTCGCTCTGTCTAATTTCCACCGAAGAGGATTTTGACATTATGTTCTGAGTTTTGTAGGACGACTGGCAACTGATTGCTATGTGTGTGTCAGAACCTTCCAGGAGAAATCCATATAAATTAATGGATCACGTAGGGATAAGTCTATTGTAGAGTAGCTGCCAGAATATGGATTTATGTAATTCGGGGTTTTATCATTATATATGCATAAATCGTTATTATTAAATTATTGTTTCTAATGTTCTTTCCTTTTGGTCTGTGTCTTTACAATCTCGTATGGTGTTGTGACAGTTAAAGTCCCCTATAGTATTATAAAAGAGACAACTTTATCATTTCATGAATTTTAGCTTCATTTACTGGTTGGTTTATTCGGTGGAATATTTTCTGAGCAGATCTTTATTGACATGTGTAAGGTGGCTTTAACAGCATTTTCCTGTAAAGTTGTTAAATTTACTTTACTTTGAGATACATCATTCCTAACAAAGATATATGTACCGCCTGACTCTCGAAGCCCAGTGTGTCATGTGTGTATTTGTATTAATAATATTCTTTTATATTCACTTTATCATTGTGCTTAAAGAATATTTCCTAAAGACAAACAATTGCCGCTGATAGTTCGGTTATTAGCAAAAGCAGTTCATTTTTTTTCCTTTATTCTGAGACAGTTCTATTGAATTATTTGATACATTATTGGTAAATGTTTTGGGGCCTCAGCTTAATTTGTTGTTGAAGTTTTTGAGTCTCAAATTTCTCACTTGGACTAAAGGTTCGCACTCAGTTAAAAGCTAATATTTCGAATAGCAATATTCAAAAAAGCTATATCTTGCATTACAACACTGTCTTAGCTTAATTTTCACCTGGTTGTCCTTGTGACAGGTTAAGCCAAACTGTGCATTCTATTATAAACATCATTCCTCGTGTCATAAATCTATGCGAATAAAAAACATGAATTTTCATTTTTCCCTCACTTGGTCGGAAAAATAGGTGCGAGAGGGTACGGGAAATTCTACTTGCAGACTTATGTCGCCATTTTGTTCTTTGCCGATAGTCATTGGGAAATCGATACTGGGCAGCTGTCTTGAATTATGTTGTAATATCGATTGGCTAAAATCAGACATGCTGCACGTCTGCACGAATACATATGAATATTTATACGCGTAGCCATTGACTTTTCAATATATATATATATATATATCCTCGTCAGAATCGATGACAGCCGCATTCCAACGCAATTGTTTTATGATGAGCTGGAAGAGAAATGCTGTCAGACCTAAGATGCACTTTAAGGACTGCATCAAGGATGTGCTGAAGAAATGCAACGTTCCTTGTGAGCAGTGGAAAGAATGTGCATCTGATCGCAATAATTGGAATGAGGATGCTCGGTGTGGAAGGTGACAGTTTGAAGATGAGGAGGCAGGTAATGCTTAAAAGAGATGTGCATAAAGGCGTCCCCCGTTGAACTTCCTGAAGACACGCACAGGCAGTTCGATCTTACATATACGGATTGTGGTATAGTGTGTTTGTCGATGCCTGCTTCAACGGAAGGTGGCAATTGATTATAAAACCATAGACTGAAATGTGATATTTGTGGTAAGATATGCGGATCCAGAAGCAGTTTCATGCGACATTTTAAATTGCATAATAATGCACCACCTGCTGTTGGGCCTCTTAAGTGCTTTGAGTATGTAGGTCCCTTGCTGGGCTAAAGAGCCACATTCGTTCAGCACATCAGCAGATATTCTCCAAAAAGATATGTAGTAATGGCTGTACTCAGACACGAGTTGGCAACCACTATATATATATATATATATATATATATATATATATATATATATATATATTCAGATAGATTTTATCTATAAAGGATGAAAATTAATAAAAAGACAAGAGGAAAAAATATTCTTAGCCGACGCATTTTGTCCTCTGAGGTACTTTATCAAGGCAAATATAGGATTTATTTTCTTGCACATGTTTTTATATACAAGAGTAAGGATGTCATTACTTTCCAATCTCACCTTCCTGAAAGAATTCCTACTTTCTTAAGCCAACATACACGAGATCAAAGATATTAAAACAAAACGGTTAAATCCATTACGTCATATTTACAGCACATGCATCCATCCCATACCATAATATTCTGATTACAATTTAAACAATAGTTATTTATTAATGTATATATATATATGTGTGTGTGTATTTCTTGAATATTATTCGTTTATTTTTGTCATATCAGACAGAATTATGCCACTGTGTGTCACCTATATGTTCTTACTGATCTTTCAAGCACATGATGAAAAATTAAATAAAAAGCTTAATCACAGTACCTTGTCTGTCTGTCATTAACGAAACATGTATAAAAGAGGGATTGCTGCCTCAATACACAATACATACATATATATACATACATATATATATACATATATATATATATATATATATTTCAATTTACCCACATGCATAAGCCGCAATGTAACACTTTTCACACTTTTCACAGAGAGCCATATACTGATCTTAGTCAAATGAGCCAATTTATATGTAAATAAACACAACAATTTTGGAGGGTACTCTACTACGTTATGAAATCGTAACAATACTTCATCAAGTACAAGGCACACTGCCTTAAGCAATGAGCAAAAAACAACAATGCGGAAGTTATTTATGGGATAACGACAATATTTAATTTCATATATGCAGATGTTTTATTAAACGTAAAACATATTTTAACGTCGTATCTCTCCAGGATGCATTGGGTCATGATTCTTCACAGTTTTCTTTATATATATGTGATTTGTTCAGCATTTTTGGGGAAAATAGTGGAGTGGTTTTCATATACTGTCTTCCGCACGGCTTGTAATTCGGAGTTTAGACAGGCTAGAGAACCCTTCTTATTAGCCATAGATGAGGGATGTAGGGACAGATTCATACCTTTCCCAAGGGTAGTTGTGCGAAAGTGAATGCAACAGACTAGCCCAGAATTTGAATTTCCCATAATAACCTTTTCATAAATTTTCTAGTAATCACGTATAGTAGAGAACTGCTTCATCTATTGCTAGTCATGACAGATTACACCTGGTTCATACGCGTGTACAAATGTTGGATATGATGATCGTATATAGGAATATTGACCTCGTATTTTTCGTTAAGGTATTCATATGAAAGCTACGATGGCTCCTGAAACGAAGATTTGAAATCGAGTCGCCTGTTGAATTATTGAAGTTCTTTCCATTTGCTCAGATTCATGCTTTCAGTAGAGACCAAATATGAGATAAACAGACGACAAATAGAAACATAAATACAGAGTTGCTTCCCTTTATTCTATTCTGGTTCCTGACTGGAATGATGCCTCGTGAGCGATTTTTTTCGTCATCAATATTATTTTTATTACAATGTACGTTTGAGTGTACATTCCTGATTATTTTTTTAAATAGTGAAATTAATATCTATCGGCCTAGAGATCAAAAGTCTTATTAAAGAAAATATTCCTTCGGACAGTAAACGAATCTCTATTCGCGTTTTAATCCGGAAAACAACAATCAAGTCAAGTGTGTTTACTGTTAAATCAAGTGAAACCATCGTACCAAAGTAAAACAAAGAAGAGGAGGAGGACAAAAACACTCAGAAAACATGCCTGCCTTATGTGAAGGGGTTATCAGAGAAAATACAAAGGATCTGCGGTCCATATAACATCAGGACAACCTTCAAAATCTTGACGACACTTCGCAGATATCTCTCCTGAGTAAGACCCACCCCCATAGAGGAGAACATGACTAAAGACTGTGTGTACGCTATCACGTGCAGCTGCAGAAAGAAATATAAAGGGGAGACAGGCCGCCCCCTTAAGGTAAGGCTTCAAGAACACCAGAAAGCTGTAACACGAGGGGAAGTAGAAAAATCAGGCGTGGCTGGCCACATATGGAGAGAGAAGGGAGATCACCGTCCCCTGTGGGATCATGTTGAGATCATAGACAAGGAACACCATTGGAAAATTCGTAAACTTAAAGAATCAGCACATATGCTATGCCACAAAAATCTTCTGAGCCGACCAAGCATGGAAATAAATACAATATGGGAACCAGTAATAAGGAGTGCCAGAGAAAAGCAATGATAACAACAAAGTTTCAATATGAGCTCTGGTAAAAACATGCAATGATACCAGCAAAATTGCAATATAAGCACTGGTAAAAATGGTTGCTGAAGGCATTAGGTTTATAATACCCAGAAATTCATACCCAGATGTCCTCAAGGACACATGGCACAGTGGATAAAGGCGTTGGTTAGATCCCGTGACAGGACCCAATTGTGAGTTCAATACCCGGTTATGGCAGTGGAGAACTTTCAGAGGCAAAATTAACAGGAGATAACTGACATCCATCAAACGTGGCACGTGGAACTAGAACAGTCTACCCCAGTGAGCGAAATAAAGGTTTCAATTCGGAGCGTACACCGGCCGAAACTTCGTGATAAATATGGCGGCAAAGATGAGGACAGTAGTCCGAATAATGTAAATAATGTCCTTTTTAATCCAAAATTATTACTTATAGCTATTATATTTAATGGGTGCCCGTGTTTAAGTAGACATCAATGTTTTTTAAACATTGAAATTAATGATTACCGGCTTAATTATCGCAAGTCTTATTTTAAAATAAGGTATGCCTCTAGCCAGAAACCAACCTGTATACTTTTTTTAATCTGGGAAACAAATTTTAGGCCAATTGTATTTTACCATTAAGACATAGTAAAACATAAGAGCAAAGTAAGGCTCAATTACGAAATTCAATAAATGCACAACTCTAGTTGGGAGCTTTTGACATCTATATTGATCACTTTATTTTCACATCTGTAAAACATAATCAAAGGTATTTTAGTAACTTAATAGATTTATGTAATCCGAAATTATAATTGAATTACTATAAACGTAGAAATAAATCTTTGAGTATATGTCCTTGATTTTTTTTATTGTGAAAACAATACTTATCGGCCTAGAAATCTAAAGTCTTATTAAAAAATGTACTTCTTGATATCAAAATGTAATATCTACACAAAAACAGTGCCCCCCAAGTATAACTTTCATAGTAATAAGAAATATATATATATATATATATATGTGTGTGTGTGTGTGTGTATGTGTGTGTGTGCTGCGGATACTAGTTTTTCGTAGTTTTTTCATGTATTTAAATGTTCGTAAACCGGGCGGCGTATTAAATTCACTAAGGAATCAGTTTGGAGAATTATCACATGATAGTGAAGGTAAGATGTGCAGCATCGCCCTCAAGCTTTTAACTGAATTTAAACAGCCAAAGAGAAAACGGATATATTTTAATATTGGAACGAAGCCATACTTTTTTCCGCAAGATTGTGTTGCATAATAATGTTCACTGGGTGCACGAGTGGGGGAATAATTTGCTTGGCTTGTTCAGAGGTAAAAACACCAGGGGGAGAAAAGTGGATCAGGTTTTTTTTGTTTTATTATTATTATTATTATTATTATTATTTTTGAGAGGGTGAAAAAAAATGAAAATGAATATTTTGGCCTACTTTTTAAAAGAACGAACAGCTTTGACTTTTCTCAGTAATTCTAACAGTATTATAATATTATAAAAATACAAGTATCACTTTATCTCAGTTTTTCTTCACTTCTCTATTAACCAAAAAGGAACAGGTCATCCCCACTTGCCCTCTCGCCTCCCCTAATTTCTCTATACGCCTCTGTCTTCTTGTATTCGCTTTCAATATTACCGCGGTGATCGTTATGTGTCTGATATGGTTGCGTGCCGGGTGCTAACATCAGAGCTATTTGCCCGTTGCACTCAGGGCGCGCCTCGCCCAACCCTGCACTTTGCACTTCACCCGCTGTTGTTCAGCAGTGAAACTGATATGCACCATCAACTGAAAGGGTGAGAAGCGGGAAGCGAAATAAGAAAAGGAAAAAGAAGAATAAAGAAAAAATGGTCAAAAGGAAAAATGAAAACGAAGAAGAAAAGGAATTAAAAGGAAGAAAAATGTTTGAAAAAAATATTAAATATTTAAAAGAAAAAGTGAAATATAAGAAGAAGAATTAAACCAAAAAAAACATAATCTAAAGAAAAAAAGGAAAATTAAAAGGAGAAAGAGAATATGTGAAAACAAAATATGGGAAAAGAAAAAGAAAAAAGAAGAAAAAGGAAGAAAAACGTTTGAAAGAGGATGCTTAAAAGAAAAAAATGAAATCGAAGAAGGAAAAAAGAATTAAAATAAAAAATGATAAAAAAGAATATATGAAGAAAAATAACTCAAATGAAGAAAAAAATGTTTAAAAGGAAATGTTAAATTGAAAAATAGGTAAAAGAATTACAACGAAGAAAAAAATGGTCAAAAGCAAGGAATGGAAATTGAAAAGAAGAAAGAGAATTAAAACGAAGAAAAATGTTTGAAAGAGAATATAAAATGTACCGAAGAAAAAAAAAGAAGAAAAAGAAAACGCAAACAGAATAGTCAATATTAAAAATGAAAACCCGGATAAAAATATAGACAGTATGGATATAGGAATCAAGACTGTATAATGTCTGTCAGTTTCACGCTTGGCCTAAAGATGTCATTGAAGCGGGAAAATGATACTGCTTTTATAACTATGCCCACTCTTTATATCTGTAAACCCTCTTTCTCTATACTTACACAAACGCACATACGCACACACGCACACACACACATACATATAAATATATATATATATATATATATATATATATATATATATATATATATATATATATATATATATGGAATCATATTTTTAAATAAATAATTATATTTATGCTCTACTTTCGTATCGAGCACTATTTTTTAAAAATAATAACAAAAATACTAAGGAACTTTAGATTATTTACCAAACCAGTTTCTTTCCTATTTTCTACAATATTTTCACTTAAAACCGAACTGCTTTGGTCATCGTGGAGAAGACAAACCACAATTTTCGTAAGAAACGAAAATGTTGGAAATTAAAATAATAAAAATATTTTGTTATGTTTTTCTTAAGTACACTTATTTTGTAGATACGCTGTATGTTATTTGAAATTTTAAAATCTCAAACTATTTAATAAACGTATTGCCTGCTAGTTTAATAATTTTAGCAGCCGTTTTAATTATCGTCTGCTTTATTGTTGATTTTTTTATAGTAGCGTGAAAAGGTAAGTGATCTCATCGCACTTAAACCTATTATTAAGGCAATTCAATTACTAGTTATTTATGTTTATTTCTTGCTATTCTTTATATTGTACGCTCTTGTGCAAATTAATTAAAACAACCATTATAGTTTCCTTTCTTTCATCAGACGGTCAGTTTTAGACCCACTCGAGTAACAAGATGGAATCAATTTCTATTTTTTCCTCAGATTAGGTCATTTGCACTTTTGTGCAGTAATATGAATCTATTTTCGAGGTATAAGATGAAATTTGTTTGGCCTTGAAAAATATTGCGTCATCGATGACGATTTGGATCACAACCAGACACTATTGTCTCGACTGTCGATTAGTTGCCCTATGGTCATTGTCTGCGATGGACGAAAATTGTAACAATGGACGAACAAACTGGCAAACCTTACCTTTGAGCAAATCAAAGTATTATGGACTAGCCAAGAAACTATCCTGATTTAAATCCAATCAAGAATCTGTGACCAAGAATCTGTGATCAAGAATCTGTGATCAATCTGCAAGGAACGACTTCGTGGAATGGACATATGAAGTGCTAACATGTTCACTCGGTCATATTTCATTGGAAAAATACGAAAAAAAGGTAAATAATAAAGGAATTATTCGTTTTGCTTCAGTTAATTTGCACAAGGGTGTAAGTAAAGTTTCTCTTTCTTATTTCTATAAAAATCGAGCATCTTGTCATTTGTTTCCCTTCGCTGTTTTGTTGTCGCTTGTTCCCGAATGGGGGGGTCACGATAATACACTATCAGTTTGCCAACTCATACGCTATACACACACTATAGCCATACACTATTTTTTGTTTCTAATAGCATCATCCCGTAAACGTTCAGTATGGCATGCGTCAATACTAAATCCCAAGATCCATATCGATCGTCTTCAGTTTTTGATACAGGATTATAATTCTTCGAGACTGATTTCCAATCAAGGTTAAAGCGCTCAGACTACCCTACTATTTAATCTGTAGTAATCTGGGAAGAAGTGATAGATTCATTTATTTAGTGATTATTTCATGAATCACTTCCGCTCAAGAAACTAACAATAAAAGAACTCTATCACAGAGACAATTAAATGCACAAAGGAGCCCAGCAGAAAATAAGGGTATCAGAATTACCTCCCCTTACAATAAAGGTAGGATTTTTATCATGAAAAAGAACACTTATGATGAAAATATTAATTCAAAAGTTAACGATACAGACATGAAAAAATAAATGAACAGAAGATAATTATCGAAACACAAAGATTTAACAAAGCGATTAGGAAAGCCATTAGATATCAGGCTACACTGCGTTAACTGTTGCTTAAAACATAGTGTCCACTGAAATTCAACTAAAATGATCCTATAAATTTCTATTCCTATCGAAACAACAAAATAAGCTCCATAATAATCATCGGGTCATGTTTTTCAGTGTTGTTTTCCAAAACGCAATCGTCAGGCCACGCAATCACCAGGCCACGCAATCACCAGGCCACGAGTGTTGTTTTGAAAAACAACACTCGTGGCCTGGCTATTGCGTCTAGCATGAAACAGCCTGTCGCCTCTAAGTGTTGACTTCAATGTTCACTTTTATATTTACACACGCTCTATCTCTGATATTGAGCACTTTAACCCATAAATATAGCACACCTTAAGACTATATTTCTTCATATATATATATATATATATATATATATATATATATATATATATATATATATATATATCGAGAAAGAGAAGGGAGAGCTTACTGAAGAACAATTTTAATTAATGTCGCCCATATTGGCGGCTTTGTGTTAATCTCAATTAAACTTAGTCGATAGCTAAGTGTCTTGTTTTGTCGCACTGATCATCACATTGTCTTGAAGTATTTGATTGTCGCTGCATTTCCGGTGGTCGGTGAATTTTCATAAAGACCATTATCCTCTAGTACCATCAAAAGATTGGTGTCTACTCGACAGCAATTTAAAGTACAATTACATTAGTCAACATAACTTTGGTGCAAAGAAGAAAAAAAAACATGTTTTTTAGTTTATTTGATGGTGTTGATTCCGAAAATCGCCTTGGTTTTTATGGTTAGCTACCATTTTTACTGTAATGAAATTGATCACTTTTGGAAAAAAGATCACTTTTGGAAAAAAGATCAATTTACGATCTTGGCTGATCGGAAAATTTAGTTAATAAAGGTCGTAGAAACCCATCAATTTTCAGGTAGGCTGGGCAATTTATGTCAGCCAGCTGAAATAAACTGTTTTTTTTTTATAAGAGAAAAGCGTTTTTTGTGTCAAATATTTTAAAATAGAAGTACCGAATTTTTCTAATTTAACACCAAAATAAAAAGTAACTGATAAACTTTATCAGTAATACACTTTAGTAAACCTGATAATTAAGGTGACATCAAAAAATGAAACCCTAAAATCTTCTGTTTGATATTCATAAATTTATCCCATCACTTTTATTCCTTCACTACGGAAGGAAACCAAACACATTGAGAGCATTTTGTTTTCACAGTTGGAAAGAAACTCCAACTAAAGACATCTCAATTGAATGCACCTATTCCATTGTACATGATACTGCTGGAGTATCAAAAGGGGCTTAAATAACATTGAACATGACAGACAATCAAGAAAGAGAACAATTTTACGATAGTTATGTTCACAGAGGTTTTATTTCTGATGTTAGTTTATTAAATGACTTGATGAAAATACTTTTTGGTATATTTAATCGTGTTATTTTTAAAGACTTAGGGTCTGATTATTATTGCAAAAATAGTATTTCTCAATAAGCAGACCAATATTTGTTGGTTTAAATATGAATTGAGAGATTTCTATGATTTTATTTTGAGGAATATTGCCATCGGCCAATATCATATATACAGAAAACAAATGAAAAAATGCTTTTCAAAAATGAGGAATTTCTGTACAGCAAAAACGGTTGCTAACCAAGAAAAAGTAAGGGTCATTTTCAGGTTCAGCGCCCCCCATCAAATTATCTAAACAAAGATGTTTGGTGTCTCGACGCCATTCAATATTTTTTTTTTTTTTTTTTTTTGATCAGTTTTATACGAGTTTGGTTTTGGTACAACGAAACAGCAGCAATACAAATGATAAGTAATTTTATATGAAATCGCATCAAGGAATGAACATACTTATTCCGACGAATAGATATGAACAGTACGTCATAGATAGAAAGATTTTAATGATGGATCACCAATTTGACTTATATCTAGGAAGTCATATCAAAATATTTATGCCCTTGAAATTATATTTTTTTTTTGCACGTGATCTTTTCAAAATATAAATTGGATAATCTTCAACTGAATCTTCTTAGTTTAAAATATTGAAAAAGCATCTTTTCCAAGATCTTATCTTGATACTATCATCAACTTTCAAGGGATCATTATGTTTTTACTGACTATAATACTCCGAACCCGACTCCTGTTATCTTCAAATCACCTCACTGTAAATATTGAATAAGTCTCCTTCCCAAATATATTCCTTCTGATCAACCCGCAATTTTCACACCTTCGGCAATGTCTATCGTTAAGGTTATAAAAATAAGTGAACAATACAAAATAAGTTGAATGTGATATTTATTATTTACCATTTAATAAAGAAATAAATAATCTGGTAAATATAAAATTATTCATATAAATAAACAATCTAATAAATAAATAGCGTTTAATATCTTTTTTGCCAATTCTCAAGAATAAAGAAAAAATATAAATAAATCCATTTTCATATATTTGGCTTTAATTAAAATTGGGATCATCGCCTTTTAACGCAATAAACATTTCCAAGGGAGTCGAAAGTGTATAGCGTTGTTAAAGGAATATTTGTCCTTTGTGGACACGAAGGTGAAATATTGCCAAATTATGACAGTATGGATATACAGCATATGAACAGATTAATGTCAATACAGAAATGTAAAGATGGCGTGTCGAAAGATGATAAGTAGAGGTGATGGGGGTGTTTAAACTGACCTATATAGATCGAAGCAAAATCTCAATATCAGGCTTCAAAATCGAACGAAACCACCTATCTTTTTGTTGTTGCCGAGTTTTGTTTTGCTTTATTTTATTTTTTGTTCTTGTTGTTGTAATAGCTGTTATTGTTGCCCGTTGGTAGACGAGGAAAGGTACAGACGATGTATGTTTCAATAATTTGTTTTTTTGTTTTTTAGCAGGAGATGCAGAGTACATTAGCCTGGTACCTCGCCAGAAAGGAATACGCCCCAACACACACATTCACGCACCTGCTGCGACTATGTGCAGATAGAAATCTTTTAGTGAAGCTACATGCAACTGCACATGACCTAAACACATGCACACATATGCACGCTGATATATGAGGGTGAATCAATATGTCTTTTGCCTGATATTTCGTTATTTATATGATAACATGTCACTGTCTGAGGCTTGAGCTAAATTCCAAACGTTTATAACTGAATCAAGTGCATTGTCAAAGATTTGTTCTGTAAAAAAATATTCTTGTTATATGCATGCTGATATATAAATGTGTGTGTGCGTCTCTGCGTGCGTGTGTTTCTCGTGTAGCGTAGCGGTTATTGGCGTGAAAATGGGTTTGTCGCCCACTTTCGCACAACTAAACTTGAAAATTTATGAATCCATCTTTTTTGACACGCCTAGCTAGAAGCTAATAGCAGGGCAATGTCCACCCACCACATACTACAGAAACCCTGCGGACGGGAAGAGGAATTCTATGTCCCTATACTCCAAACTGGAGTTTACAGGACTTACATCCATACATTTAATACACACAAACACGCGCGCACACACACACACACTCGTATATATATATATATATATATATATATATATATATATATATATATATATATATATATATATATATATATATATATATATTTACAAAAAAGCGATACCTGAAGTTTAAAATATTTGAGGTTTTAAAAATTCTTTCTTGAAGCTTTTATTTTAATTTTAATTCCAAGTTAATAGATTAAACTTAATATTTCCAATAAGTAAAATATTTTGTTGTATTTCAAGCCGAATTCAAATTGATTGAAATGAATTTTTTATCAATAAAATCGTTAAATTCGTTCATATTAACAAATTTGTCAACATAACATATTTCTCTTTTTCAAAATATCTTAAAAATAAAATATACTTTTCTGTAATCTTATTTGAGGAAAAATGTCTTATTTAAAGGTTAATTAATGTGATTCGAAACAAATATGACTTTAAATTATTAGTTTAAAATATCACAGAAAAATATTTTAATGCTGAGGTGAGTGTTTTTACGAGGTATTGACAAATCTTTCGATAGACTCATGTTGGGATTTTTTTCTAAGGGAGAGATAACTGTAAAAATTACTTGACGAATATAACGTGAACACCTTTTATATATTTCTTTGACAATCCAGTAATCTTAAAAATTCGGAAAAGTAATTTAATATTTTGGGTACTTTAGTATTATAGCCTCATTTACAAAAAGGCTTGTTCAAGAAATTTCAGAAAATTACTAAAATACATTTTAACTTTACTACAGTTATTTTTTTAATAATATCGTTTATACACGCCATATTTAAAAAGAAAATTGACACTTTTATACACGCATAAAATAAATTTACAATTATTTTCAAATTTTGTTTATGATTAGTAAAGACACTTTTAACTTAATAACAATCTCACTTGACTGCTACAGAGAAAGTAAAAAGATTTAAAAGTTTATAAATTATCTTAATTAAAATTTTAAAACAATCATATCACTGTGTAGATATTCCGCTCTAAGCAAAGATAAATCTGAAGTGCCGAGAGTGGAAAAGAGAACGACAATGCCTGAAAATATTATATATATATATATATATATATATATATATATATATATATATATATATATATATATATACAAAATTACCTCATGGGTATAGGCTATTTCAAGCAACGTCAATATGTTGGCTTTATTCAACTCAAATGACAATCCACCATTATTTGAGTTGAATAAAGCCAACCTATTGACTTTGCTTGAAATAGTCTATATCCATGAGGTAATTTTGGATTTCTCTGTTATGTAATTTATATGCTCTGTTATAATAAATGCATTGAGCTCTTTTTGTGGATAAGTTTTAATATTTTATATTATTAGAATTCACTTGATTATATACCAACTGATTTATTACTTGTACTATATATATATATATATATGTGTGTGTGTTTGTGTGTTTGTGTGTGTGAGAGAGTGTGTGCGGAGGGTGTTAATTTGAAATGCTATTTTTGAAGCCAAAATTACTGGTTTTTCAGTAATTTGCTGATGAAGAGGCATTTAAGTCAAGCAGGTTTTGTGCTAGAATGCTCAATATCAAAGATAGGGATAGATTAGAATTAATATGGAAGGTTTTTTTTCACTTTTCATGTTTACTTCTAAGTTTCGTGGCTATATGTTTCTAAACACTCATTGGAACAGAGTTAATCTGTCGCTGTTTCTCGGTTCTCATGTGCTTTTATTGCTATGAGCGTGTTATCTATTTCCTTTTCTTTTTGATGGGTGTTGATTACTTGTTAATTTCTCTCCTTCTTTCTCTCCTCTTTTTCTTAGTTTTTCTCTTTTTATTTTCTCTTTTATTTCTTTCCTCACCTTAGTTGGTCACTGGTTTATTGTTGAGCATTTAATTTGAGCAATGGTCGTGCGTTTTAAAAGTATATAATTTTTTTTTACTGGTCTGTATTATTTCAGTTAGTGTTTTAATTTTAATTAGACTTTCATATTTGTGTTTGATTATGTGAAAGAACAGTTTTGTATTGGTGATGCTTTTTAATTGCTTTTCTTTTTTTACAGGTGTATGTTTTTGTGAGTGTCTATGTATACAAAGGTATGCACGTATACACACACACAATCGTCCGCAAGCACATACCCTTCCACACGTGTATGTTTATCTGTTCGTGTATGTGTGTCTGTGTGTTTGCGTTAACTGTATATGACTTATTTTTTAGTGGGTTTTATTCTTCAACATTATTTAGTATTTTAATATATTTTAGAATGTTGCAATAGTTTACTTTTATTTTACGTTATTTTCCTTTATATAGTGTTTGATACTTTGGATTTTTCGGAGGATATGTTTGTATGTTCCTGCCTCGACATGCATTTTCGTTGGTTTTTTATATGTTTATATTAAATTTGTAACCTGAAGGTGTTATTACTTTTGTGAAATTTTCTTGATTGAACAACGGCTCTTTTACAAATGCCCTTCGGTTTCAGTTGCCCCGCCCATCCATCTTTCCCCTTGTTTTTTTCTTTTCTTTTCTTTTCTCTCTCTTTCTCATCTTCTGATTTTTTAAGTTTAGATTATTGTGCGTAATGTCACTACAAATGTATAAACCCATTTCCGGTGTCGCTTTTTAAATTAATTTAGGTCATCGATTTAAGAATAAATTATGCATCGGAAAATAATTCAACTTTATCAGTATCACACTTTTAACTGACTTCTCTTTAGAATTTATCTCTATTAAAAACTTTTCTCCTCTCGTCTCTTACCCCTCTCTAGAACTTTCTGTTACCCCTCACATTCGTCCCCCCACTCTCATACATACACTCGCGCTAAATTTGATTTTTTTATTCCCGTAGTTATTTTTTCTGATTTCTTTTTGTATTTGTAGGTCTGAGGAATTGGATCGTAATTGCGATTCCAATGGAATAAATTATAACCATGGAATATTAGTGTTTAAGCCTTTTTTTTATATTCTTACTCTGTTCCGGACATTGAGTTCTACTTGAATTCTATCATCTTGGAATTTATATATATATATATATATGTGTGTGTGTGTGTATTTATGTGTATAGAAGATTATATGGTTCAACCCGCCTTTCTGTAATCTCGTATCAATATAGGGAAATACTTCCTAAAACTAATAGATAAACATTTTAGTAAATATGAACAATTGAAAAAGATGTTTAATAAAATGAATTTAAAAATTAGTTATTGTTGCATGAACAATGTAGAAAAATTTATAAGCTCTCACAATAGCAGAATTATTAGAGAATTTCAAAATAATCAATTACAAAGGGATCTTAATGCAAACCAATTGAAAAAGGAAACATCTATCTGTAATTGCAGGGCAGGATCCGATTGTCCAGTAGAAGGAATATGCATGGCAGAAAGCGTGATAAACGAAGCTACAATTTTCCCCAAGGAAAATATAAAACAGAAAAAGATATATATAGGAATATCTGCGGGAGATTGGTAGCAACGTTTTTATAACCATCGCCAGTTCTTCACAAATGAATCTAAAAGACACCAAACAGCACTATCAAAACATTATTGGGATTTGTTGGAGAACGGCTTAATCCCACAAGTGAAATGGAAAATCGTCTCTAGTGCTCGAACTCCAATAAATTTCAGAGACCGATGTGACCTGTATATAAAAGAGAAGATCCTAATGATAAAGCATAAAGATTCTGATATATTACTGAACCAACATAACGAAATAATTTTTAAATGTAGACATAAAAACCATCTCAATCTAACTCAATATATTTAGAAAAAACTATATACGAATGTAAATATTGTGTTGTTTTTGGATTCGGAAATGATTGTATGCACACATGGGAGCGGATACATAATTGTATGTCTACAAATGTGTAGATGGACTTGGACAGTGATATGTGGATTTATGTGTATATGTATATGCATTTGTATAAGTGTATATATACATATATATGTGTGTATGTATTGTAGGTATATATGTAAAAATATATATGTGTATTCGTAATTTTAGGTAGCTATATGTATATATATATATATATATATATATATATATATATCGAGTCATGTATATAGGATTGCATGTGGTCTGTATATATATATATATATATATATATATATATGTGTGTGTGTGTGTGTGTGTGTGTGTGTATGCATATATATATATATATATATATATATATATGTGTGTGTGTGTGTGTGTGTGTATGTATGTATGTATGTAAGTATCTGTGAGTTCGTATATGTGATATGTGTGAATATATATGTAGGATATAGTAATATGAATATATATGCATATATAGGTATATATGGGTATAGATTTGTCTTTATATAGAGAGAGAGAGAATTCATTTGAAGAACATAAAATTATTTTATTAATATTTAATCTTACTTTCCCTTTAAATATTTTCTAATTAGAATTGTAAGATTGAAATTTTAATTATCTGGAGATAATTTCATTTTAAATTGATAATTTAAATTTAAATATATTACTCTTTAACTATTAGTCTTAATAGTAAAAGTACTAAAGTTAGAAAAAAGTTTTTTTGAAATTTAAACACTTAATTCACCACCTCATGTTAAATGTTAAATGTAAAATTTAAGGAAAAATTTAAATAGATATAAATATGAATATGTGTAAATATTTGTAAATGTATGTGTAAGTATTTATATATGAATATGCATAGGTATATGTGTATATCGATACATATGTTTGTGCTTATGTGTGTAATTGCACATGTAAATGAACGTATGTATATGTGAGGTTTACATAAATGTATATGTGGTATATATATGAAAAACATTTTTTTTTAATATTACCTTAAAATATTACTCCATCTTAATTTGAAACCTAAACTTTAAGTAAGAAATATTACCCATCTAAAAATAGTTACAAATTACATTCATGAATTAGACTCAAACTGATAAAGATGTTACCATAACAGTCATTTACAATATTAAAAGATTACTATTAGTAAACTCTTATATTTTAAATCTTATTTTTTTTATTAATGTGTTTTTAAATATAGTATTCAACTCATATTAAATCCCTAATTTATTTGGAGAGGAGTTGAGTATTTAAGTTGCTAACAAGCATTAAATTAATTTATTCGTGGATTTTTTTAAACATTTACATTACTATCAAACGTTAAAATCTGTTTTTTAACTAAATTACTAAAACTATACCACCCCTCTTCTTCCTCCATAAACCCTAAATACATCTCCTTTCTCTTTACTCCCCCCACATTTTTCTTTTATTTTCTCTTTTCTCTCCTTCCCTTTCAACATATCATTTCCGTTGAGTTGACCGATTAAATAAGTCAATGTCTGATCCTTACCGCCTCCTTCCTCAATATTAAGTATGATAGAAAGAAATATAAAATAAACCCTCTCCAAACTCGACCATGTCTCTCACACCACTCCTCGCTACTCTCTCTGTTAAATTACATAAACTTAATACTACCCGTCAAAGGTGTAAATTTTCATAAAGTTTTCGTTTCACCTTTTGAAAGGGAAGTCTAAAGATTGAGAGTACTTTAAAACGTCTCTGGTGAAATAAACTATTACAATGGAGCCTTAAAGTGGTCTGTTTTTCTTTAATATATATATATATATATATATATATATATATATATATATATATATATATATATATATATTACAAATTAATTGATTTAAAATATGTTTTTTCACTACATACTTCTAACCATGTTTCAAAAATGGAAGCTAAAAGCTTCGGATTTAATTCGCTTGAGGATGAAATTGAACTAATGTCTTTAATTTAATTACAAAATTAAATTCGAAGCTTTTAGCTTCCATTTTTGAAACATGGTTAGAACTGTGTAGCGAAAAAAAACATATTTCAAATCAATTAATTGATAATATTAATGCTCTGTAAATTTACATTGCGCACTATTTTGTAAAAATAAAAATATCTATAAGAACACTGGATTATATATCTTACTGTTCTTTCTTTTTATTTATACACACACACAGATATATATATATATATATATATATATATATATATATATATATATATATATATAGTGTTTGTATGTTTTTGCGTTTTGCAAAGAGTGTAGGTGTGGTAATTTATTTCTTTTATGCGATTGAGTATTATTTTTTTAGTTATTTTTTGTTGGTCTTCTGGGTGTTGTGAAGAGTGTATGTGTTTTTTTTGTGTTTTATAAGGAGTGTAATTAATGTCTTGGGTTTTCTGTATGTTATGTATGGTTGGCTTTTATTTGGATAGTTATTATTTGTTGATATTGTGCTTATTATTTTGGGGATGAAGTGTTAAGTATGTTGGTTTGTGTTTGTGAAGGGGCTGCGTACTGTCTTTCTTTTTTTTAATATTTAGGTTACAAAGTAGGTGTTTATTTAAATATCTGCATTTTCCTATTATTTCATTCTTTTTGTTCAATAAGTTGTTTTGATCCTTAAAGATTATGATTGTTCATTTTTCCTTCAGGTACAATTTACAGTTTCTGCTGTTGCTACTGTGTGGGGCCGATTTTTGATAATTTCCCATTTAATCTCGGTAATAATGTTATTTTGATTCTAGCTCCATAATGAATTTTGTTAATATTGTGTTGTTTTTCTATTTTATGCTTTAAATGAGATTTGATGATTATTAAATATTTCTTTAAAGGTCACATCTGTAGCTCCCATGTAGGTTTTTCATTCTCCATTTGTGTTGTTTGTTACGGTGTCTATATATATATATATATATATATATATATATATATATATATATATATTATGTTGTTGGTAACGAATTTGCTTTAAGTGGGCAATTATTATTTCGACAATTGCATTTGTTGTTGTTTTGTGTTGTTGAGGTTTATTATTGTCTTTATTGAATATCTTTACTGTATTTCATTATTATTTTCCCGTGTTATCCATGCAGATTTGACTGATTTTTATTTTATTTTGGGGATGATTTTTGATAGTCTGTTGCGTTTGGGGAAATGTTTTTTCAATTATTTTGAAGAATATTATTCCTATTTTTGTTTTTATTGTATTAATGGAGGATGGGTTGAACAAGATTATATTTCTTTTTGTGTTTGCTTGATCTGTTTTCATTTGTATATTCGTGTTTGCCCGGATATCCGTTATCTCTTAATGCTGTTTCATATGTTTTTTGTTTCCGTTGAATATTTTTCTATTACTGAAATTTTTCGATATTCTTTTGTTTATGGATATGGCTATTTTTATCATATAAAAACACACAAACTTATATATATACACACACACATATATATATATATATATATATATATATATATATATATATGTATGTATAGCCAAAATGAGAACGAATAGTGTATGCTTCCAACGTTCGTAACATTTAATTTAAAAGATTGCTCAATACAAAGTAGTGCAATATTCTTTATTTTAGGATATTACATCGATAAACATTTCAAATCGCAATACAGTTGCAGTCGTGTTTCAATGCGTATCAAAATTAATTACCAAGTAATTTTATACGTTTAAATTATTTACTGGTTTCTTAAAGAAGCTACTTATTTATCAACTATATTTTTAATGTAGGAAACTCACAAAGTATATAACTTATCTAGCATTTTGTTAGATTACCACTTCATTTTTTCTTAGGAAATGACATCTTCCAATGAAGAATATATATCTATTTATATCCGCTCCTGTTTAACTTCTGTTGCTACCAGTGATTTAAAATCTACGAACCATGGCCGATTTTAAAAAAATGATTTCTTAATTTTTGCTTCTTCTCTTAGTTTAAATTTAACGTAGGTTATATTTGATTGGTTGATCTGAGTAAGGCCCATAAGCCATATAACCAATTACCCATTTTTTCTTTTTTTCGTAAAAAAGAGGCTGTATTTTGATTTTAAATCTGAATAAATCGTGCACTCATCAGTAATTTATAATCGCCTGATGAGATACGTTGATACGCATTGAAACACGACTGCAATTGTATAGCGATTTTGACAAGTTTTTCGATGTAATATCCTAAAATAAAGTATATATATATATATATATATATATATATATATATATATATATATATATAAGTTTATAAAAAAATAAAAATTTACTAAATCAAAGAAATTAAATAGCTATTCTTTGCCGACATTGTCAAAAATTTTCCTTAAATAATATTTAAAAATAAAAAAAATTTTTTTTTTAAATGGCAGCTGGTAATATACATACATATTATGTTTGATATGTAATAATAATTTTTAAATAATTTAAGTAATCCTATTACATTTACTTGATTTAATAAGAAAAAAATTATAAGGCACATGAAGAATTTTATAAAAATCTTAAACACAACACCTTATCAGTCGTATATATATATATATATATATATATATATAATTTTTTTATATATCAAGGAAAATGTGGAGGAAAAGATGTATGACAAAGTGAAAAAAGTTTTTGTATGACGTGTTTCGTCCTTAAATGACTTCGTCGGACTGAATTTGTTCACACTGGTGCGAAAACACATGCGCACGAACAAGAGAAGTTGGGAATTCTAAATTTTAAATTATTTCCATTTATTTTTTATGTGTTTTGCGTATATAATCGAACATATTTAATTTATCGATTCTTTTTTCTTTCCATCTCTTTCATTATTAGATATCTTACACTGTAATGATAGGGGATCAGCCAGGAATAGGGAAATATATATATATATATATATATATATATATATATATATATATATATATATATATATATAATCCTTAAAAATCCATCAGTTCAGGTTATAAATTTATTTCGTGGACCTCCTGTCCATCTCTTCAGACTCCAGTTTTTCATTAATAAATGGGGTTCAATTTATTCAGACACAAGGAAAATGAAAAAAAGAAAATAGAAGAAAATGGAGTAAAAGGAAAAACTTTTAATGCGTAGGAATAAATTGTCGCTGACGAGACTGGAATTTGAACACATATTCCCAGAGAGCAAATACAGGCGATCCCATTTTGAATAAGTAGATCACGTGATGTTAAAGGAAATGCATATATAAAAATTAACGTCGCGCCTACTTGATCACTATATCTACTCTGTTCTCTGTCACTATATGGATCTATTCAGGTCACTATACGGATTACTATTCGGTGGCTACTATTCGAGCGAGTATTGTCGAGCAAGTACTATTAGTGCGAGTGATATTCAAAGGCGTCTGACTCCAGTATTGTGCAACGGCGTTAATATAGTTGTATCTGCGATTACAAAGTCTCTACTACAACAAGCATTACGAAAGTGGCATCGAGTGTTCGTTGGCATCACAAAAGTGGAGATTCATTGAAATTACAAGAGGATTTCTTCGATTTACACGAGGAAAACATTATCTGAAAATATTCAGCAAAGTACAGAGGAATGGAAGAATCAAAAGCTATCATGATTCAAATGTTGGTGCTACAAAAGTAACAAGAACAACAATTTCAGCAACAAAAACAACAACATGAACAGCAATTACAATTACAACTACAATAAAAGACGTTTTTTGAGTTGTTTACTTAAACCATGGAAGGAAAAACTCAAGATTCATTTACTGTAGATGCTGATTCAGTCAGCGAATTTGTGTACAATCCGGATGGAGGGAGAACTTTTCCAGCTTATTATAGAAGATACGAATGGATCTTCGAAAGGGACTGTTCGCAATGGAATGGTGAGAAGAAAGTTCAGTTATTATTAAGGGAATATCCCCTGCTGAAATGAAAATTAGGTGAATCATATTTTGCCGAGAAAAACAGGAGAAATAAATTTAGATGAAAGTTTTTTAATATTATCAAAAAATTTTGGTGATAGAAGCTCATTATTTAATGCACGATGGCAATGTCTTAACTTAGTAAAGAAGATTTTGTCACTTATCCAGGAGTCGTGTATCGAGAATGTGAAAAATTCAAGTTAAATGAATTAACTCCTAATTTATTTAAATGCCTGATATTCGTACAGGGTTTAACTTCTAATAAGGACGCGGAGATAAAATCCAGGATACTTGTTAAATTAGAAATGGATTCCAAATTAACTCTCCAGAAAATAGCGGGAGATTGAAACGTATTGTGAATTTGAAACTTGATACCACAAGGATTGAAGAAAAAGCCAATTCACAGGTACATAGTGTCCCACCATCTAAAAGAAAAAACCTACAAACGTTTTTCAACTCCTAACAGAACAGTGAAAATACCTGACTCAATGCCTAATACTTGCCACGGTTGTGGAAGTAAGCATTTTAAAAGTTATTTTTTCAAGAACAAAAAATGCTATGAATGTGGAAGATTAGGAAACAAAAGTACGTGTTGCAGATACAAAACATGGAGAAAAAATAAAACGTATGTGAACGTGATAAATCCATGGAGTAACGATAAGAAGCCTAAAAGGGAAATTAACAAGATATCTCAAAAGAGGAAATTTGTTTTTGTTCAAATTAATAACGTAAAAGTAAAATTGCAACTAGATACAGGATCTAATATCACTATCATAAATGAACAGACATGGAGAAGAATGGGTATACCCAGTTTATTGACTTCTGATAAAATTGCGTATGGAGTCCCAGGAAAGAGATTGAACTTTTTGGGTGAATTCAGCTGTAACTTTTCTTTTGTGGGAAAATTTTTAAAAAGCGGTGGTGTTTGTATTAAAGAATACTGCATATTTGTTTGTAACAGATTGGATTGCATTATTTGATCTTTAGGACCTTCAAATTAACTCTTATTGCAAGAAGATAAATATTGTTACCCCCGGTACTAATACGACAACTGAAAAAATAAAAAATGATCTGAAAAAGAGTTTTTCAGAAGTTTTCTCAGAAGGTCTAGGGACATGCGCAAAAGCAAAAGCTAACTTTGAGTTAAAAGATAATGTAACATCGACATTTAAGCCAAAAAGGAGTGTAGCTTTTGCGGACTTAAATCCAATTAATAATGAATTGGACAGACTAGAAAAATTAGAAGTGATCTAAAAAATAGACTATTCTGAATGGGCATCACCAAAAGTCTACGTTAAAAAAGGAATAATAAAAATCCGCGTATATGCTGATTTTTCAACGGGGTTAAGTGAAAGTATAAACAACATAACTACCCGTTACCAAGTTCAGAGGAAATTTTTGTGAAATTAAATGGAGGTAATTTTTTTCTAAATTGGACCTGTCAGACGCTTACCTACAAGTACTAATGGACGAAGAGTGCTCAAAATTATCAACGATTAACACTCATAGAGGGTGATGCAAATTCAACTGACTTCCTTTCAGTAGCACCAAGTATATTCCAACAGATAATGGATAACATGCTTGCCTGTTTGGACTGTGCTCAAGCATATTTGGATGAAGTACTTATTAAAAGTAAGACCCGAAAGCAACATACAGAAGATGTAAAGAAAGTATATGAGAGAATAAAAAATATATAGTTTTAAGATAAGTGAAGGAAAATGCGAATTGTTTATGTCCAGACTTAAATATCTGTTATGGTCCGGTTCTACGGTGATAGGCCAATGTAGAACCAATAAAGAAGAACTCGAATACGGATATGGAATAACACAGATATATTACAAACAGGAATATATGCAGAGAGGTAGGAAGTGTTAGTACGAACAATCAGGTTTAATAGTAATTGTCTGAACGCGACTGCCTCTGACTCGACTGACTGACTCCTGACGTGCTTCACTCCAGACTTCAGACGGAACTCTCTGCTTCCTCTTGAGGCGCAGTATTTATTACGTATGGAATAGTCCATTATGTTATTATGAGTAATGTCCCATAACACCCCCCACTTCCGAAAATTTTGCGTAGCAGGGTTTTTTTTAATATCTTTTTTTCTTTGGATCTGTTTCCAAAGGTTCAGTAATTTTTCTTTTTCTAAACGATTTTCTTGGTTCTGGCATTATTTGCGGTCTTGTTATATCGAATGTGTCGAAAATCGTGACCAATACCTCTTCTTGAGGTGGACCGTTAGCATCCTGTAACGGTCTCTTCCTTATTTGGTTTACGTGTCTTCTGTGTGAGAATTTTTTTTCCTTGAACTATGTACATCATATTGCCAATTCTTTTCTCAATTATCCCTTGTTCCCAGCAAGAGGTATTATTTTTGTATGCCTGCGAGGAATTTTCTTTTTGGTGTGTAGGACTGTGTTACTTGTTTTGTTTTACTTGGTAGTAATTTATCGAACGCTGATCTGATTTTCCGAGCAAACATGATATCTGTTGGTGATAATGTTGATGGTGTCGCATTATTTTGACCCTAAATTAAAGATTGTGATTGCATCAGATGCAAGTGATTCGGGCATCGGAGCAGTGATACTATACAAATATGAGGACGGAGCAACTAAAACAATAGGTCATGCTTCAAGATCATTAGCATTAGTTAGTGATGAGACAACTGATTTTTATTATTTTAACTATTGAGAAGGAGAGATTTTTTATTGTCAAATACTTTTATTTATTAAACGGAACGTTGGTGTAAATAGATTTTTTTTTAATTTAGACTGGCTATGAGTTTCTCAGTCATATTTGTTTCCCTTAAATTTTCAACTGGATATTTTTAGATGTGATGGGCTGATTCTTCCGTGTAGAGGCGTTAACATTTTTGCTATGTCTTTCGTCAGTTTGGCGATGTGGCACTGTCCGTACCTGAAATAAGGAGGCACATTATTTCAGCTACAAACTGGCAAAATATATATTAATAATGCACCCTTATGTTCCCACAAAACTACTTTACCTGACCTTGTAGATAAACAAAGTCGAACATGCGATAGAATTCGCATCTGAAACAGCAACAAACAATATTTTACCTTTCCTAAAAAATCATGCTACACCGCATTAACTGTTGCATAAAACATAGTGTCCACCGAAATTCAACTAACAAAAATTATTTGTGCAATTCAAATACTATTTATTTATGTCTGTTACTTACTGTTTATATTGTAGGTAAATTTCCTCTTTCTTATTTCAGATCCAGCGTTTTGTCATTTGTTTTTCTTTGCTGTTTTGTTGCCGTTTGTCCCCGAATGGGGGTGGATTCACGTTAATACACTATCATTTTGTCCCTCCCCATAAAGCTTTTTATTTGTTTCTAATAGCATCGTCTCGTAAACGTTCAGTATCCATGAGCATTTTGATCACATCCAGACACTATTGTCTCGACTGTCGATTAGTTGTTCTTATTCCATTGTCTGCGATGGACGTTTTGCACGAACACACTGGCAAGCCTTACCATTGAGCAAATCAAAGTATTATGGACTAGCCAAGAAACTATCCTAATTTACATCCAATCAAGAATCTGTGATAAAGAATCTGTGATCAATCTGCAAGGAACGACTTCGTGGAATGGACATATGAAGTGCTAACATGTTCACTCGGTCATATTTCATTGGAAAAATACGAAAAAAAAGGTAAATAATAAAGGAATTATTCGTTTTGCTTCAGTTAATTTGCACAAGGGTGTAAGTAAAGTTTCTCTTTCTTATTTCTATAAAAATCGAGCATCTTGTCATTTGTTTGCCTTCGCTGTTTTGTTGCCGCTTGTCCCCGAATGGGGGGGTCACGATAATACACTATCAGTTTGTCCACTTATACGCTATACACACACTATAGTCATACACTATTTTTTGTTTCTAATAGCATCATCCCGTAAATGTTCAGTATGGCATGCGTCAATACTAAATCTAAAGATCCATATAGATCGTCTTCAGTTTTTGAATACAGGATTATAATTCTTCGAGACTGATTTCCAATCAAGGTTAAAGCGCTCAGACTACCCTACTATTTAATCTGTAGTAATCTGGGAAGAAGTGATAGATTCATTTATTTAGTGATTATTTCATGAATCACTGCCGCTCAAGAAACCAACAATAAAAGAACTCTATCACAGAGACAATTAAATGCACAAAGGAACCCAGCAGAAAATAAGGGTATCAGAATTACCTCCCCTGACAATAAAGGTGGGATTTTTATCATGAAAAAGAACACTTATGATGAAAATATTAATTCAAAAGTTAACGATACAGACATGAAAAAATAAATGAACAGAAGATAATTATCGAAACACAAAGATTTAACAAAGCGATTAGGAAAGCCATTAGATATCAGGCTACACTGCGTTAACTGTTGCTTAAAACATAGTGTCCACTGAAATTCAACTAAAATGATCCTATAAATTTCTATTCCTATCGAAACAACAAAATAAGCTCCATAATAATCATCGGGTCTTATTGAGAGCACTCAGATTTTGCAGCCCTCAATATTTACATTAAGAGGAGAAATATATTGGAAATACTTTCAAGAACCTCCAATTTCATATTCAATGCGAAACAAAATGCTCATAAATATTTCAAAATAGAAATGTAGCCTCTTTCCTGACAAAGCCAACGAATCAAAAATATATTGTTCTACCCACCAATTCTATTATAACTTCAATTGAAAAGAATTTATCTAAACCCAACATAAAATTTTTCATAATTACGTCTAAAACAATAAAAGACTAAATTGATATAAAACAAACGTGAAGGCGGAATTACCTGTAATAACTGTCACAAGGAATAGATCGGATAAACCCCAAGTAATTTAAATAAAAGATTATATGAAGACAAAATGTTTATTTTACAAAATAACATAAAATTCATTAGTTGTTCACTGTAACGAGATTGGTCACAATTTTGATATAAGAAATGCTACTCTACTTAAGATGAAGACGTTCAGAAAATGTTTTAATCTCTAGATCATCCACAGTAAATTTGCGTTCAGATTCTTACAACGTTTCAAGTTTCTTAGCAGATTTTTTTTTATTATCACAATGTGGGATATTTAATAACAAAAAACGATTCAATTCCAAAATGATTTGTAAATTCGAAATGTAATTGAAAAATACTGTTTCTTCCCATTTCTTTTGGTTTCTTCTCTTTATTTAAACCTATTTTTTTATTATATTGAATAACTGGCATCGACCAATACACGCGTTATCGTTTATTAATTTGTCTGCTAAGCTTTACGTCTTTCATTCATATTTCAACTCATACATGAGTCTACATGGAATTTTTCCTTTTTTCCTTTACATTTTTTCTTTATTCCTTCTTGCCTTCATTTTTTTTTTCCTTAATTTCTTGTTTCCTTCATTTTTCATTCATTCTTTAATACTTTCCTTCTTTCAGTCTTTTTTTTTATTCCTTTCTTCCTACATTCGTCCATTTTTTCTTTCTACATTCGTCCATTTTTTCTTTCTACATTCGTCCATTTTTTCTTCCTACATTCGTCCATTTTTTCTTTCTACATTCGTCCATTTTTTCTTCTGTCTTTCGACTTTTTTTTTCTTTTTTACTTTTGTTTTGTTGAATCTTAATTTTTTATTCTTTCATTCACAATTCGCTTCTATATTCTTTGATCGTTTATTTTTCTCAGTTTTAATGTCTTTCATTCTTTCTCCGTTTTTTTTTTTCTTTCTACTCTTTCGTTTTCTCATTTTTGCCTTCCTTCTTTTTTCTTCTCCATCTTGTTTTCACTTTTTTATCTTCTCTTTTTACTTTTTCTTCTTCTTTTGCGTCTTCCTATGTACTCAGTTCTTTCTTCGTTTCTTTTTATTAATTTTCTTCTTACACCATTTTCCTCCTTTTTCTTCCACCTCTCCTCTTTCTACTTTTTCCTCTTCTTCTCATTATTATTATTATTATTATTATTATTATTATTATTATTATTATTATTCCACCATTTCTCTTTCTTTTTCCTTATTCATTTTCCTCTGATGTTTATTATTTTCTTCTATTTCTACATTTTTCTTTCTCGTTTCTTCTTTTCTCTTTATTCATTCAATCATTCTTCTTCTTCTTCTTCTTCTTCTTCTTCTTCTTCTTTTTCTCTCCTCTCCTCCATTATTTTCTTTTGTAATATTTTCTTCTATTTTTTAAATCATTTCACCCAAACAAGGCGTTAATGCCTCTGTGATACAAGGGTTACTCCGAGAGAAAGAGGATGAGATAATTTTAGTAGAAGGAAATGGGAACCTAATACAAAAAACAAGGAATAATGTATAATCCTGTTCAAAAGATTGGGGAAGGAATGTGAACCGGACGATATGCGATTTTACTATTTTTTCTGAAGTTAAATGCCAATCCACGGGGTGTCACAACGAAACTTCTACGCGCTCTGATCCAAACAAACGCTCCGTACTCTACTAGTTCGCTCCCCATCTGACTGTGCAATCCACTATTTATTACTATTTCCAATCACGCACGCAAATGACCGATAGTATTAAAAAGAGTATCGTCACGCATTCGTAGTGGAACGATTGAAAATGGTCGCTCTTCGCTCCTTTCTACCAGCAAGCAGACTCTTAAATAAAACAATACGTTCTGGTGACACCGCTTCGCTATACCATTCCCCTCTGGGACGTAGACAAACCGCTATCGCATTCTCACTCACCATTCGTCTGCAAAGGTCTGAAATTCTTGGCGCATTGTCGGTTAATATTTCTACCCGTGGGCCGCGTTCATAAAAGACAGATTTCAGTTATCGTATGATGGTCGATGCATTCTGACGCGCCAATTGGCGCCATATCGTGAAACGCGTCGGACCACAATCTGTCAATATTATAACGTGACTGAAATCGTAATGCGTTACGTCCATACCCAACCGGCACCAGTTGCTGTCCACGCTAAGCTTTCCTTTTTGCCAACTGATTACGGCTTGGTCCGCCGTCTGACACTCTTCATGAGCTCGTATGGTCGATTTGATGATCGCTTTCGTAGTTGAGGGACACACTTTTCGGACAAAGTAGGTGGTGTGCCGAACGTCAGGATGTCCACTTTGTCGGTGTATGGCACGGATCTGCTAATTGCTAATTGGTCTATCACGATTGCGTAAGTCAGCGGCGAAGGATTGGATTCTTGTCTCGTCATATCAAGCCACCTCTTTGGCGCTCGGGTCGGCTTATCTGCCAGATTCTACTCTGATGCAATCAGCGTAACGTCAACCGGTAAACTGTATTCATCAACTAGTCGCTTTACGTTCGCCAATCTCCTCCACACGAACACCACACTTGTGGCTTTGGTCCTGACACGAGTCTTGCCTGTCAAAGTGTCGGTCAACCAGTAGTAAAGACATAGTAAGCCCGTGTAGAGATGCACCAACTTGGCTTGCCACTGTAGCTCAAGATTAAGACCCTTCAGTGTTGTTCAAGTTCAGCCAAATTAATATGCTGCGCATCGTTCGACGGGCAAAGCCAGTATGCATCCTACAGAATAGTACCATATCTTTCCAACACCACACCCGTTGCCAAAGAGCCTGCATTAACCCATGCGTTTAATTCGTGTCCGGCCATAAACCAATCGCCTCGGGAGGAGTCGTCTTGATATACTTTGGTCATTACCTCCGCCATCATTTGTTTTAGAGAATTTTGAAATTCACTGTGTTGTCCCACCATTTTTTTTACCGCGCTAGCTCGCCTCTTTATTAATCCGGTCGCTGTTTGAAGCCTAACCTGCAGACAGGACATTTTCCTCTCTGTGGGTGGCTTCTGACATTCCGGAACTCCCTGTCATTGTACCAGGGAGTTCCATAACTGTGCTATCTCGCTTCCACCGTAAAGTGTTGTGCTCTCCCAGACCTCAATGCCTAATACAAGAGCACCATCCTTCAGGCTCTCGGGATCCTTATTGATCATTCCGAAGGATTCTAGCCTTATCTGGACTTCATCTGCATCTAATGCTTAAAGTACAAGATCAGTTGGGAAGTAGTGAATTTCTCACCTCCTTAGAATCCCTTCTGACATGTCGTCCAAATCACGACTCATAAGACCTAGCAAGCAAAAGAACACATCAGCCTTCGTCATTGGCGGTAACACATTGCTACAAACAGAACTGACTTCGTGGACGAAAAACCTTCCGCACAGCGTGAGGACCATGATGGCTTCAACAAACTCACACAACGGGACTACGACCCTGCAATGAAAGAAGGCTTACCCATGGAGTTTGGTGATTTCTCCAAGCCCGTCATTGAGGCATTGCAACCCGGGAGCATAAGGCCATATTGAGCGAGCCTACTGCTTCATAAGACCGAGTTCGTCAATCAAATCATCTCGTACGGACCTCTGAATAACACAATATAACGCCCTTCGGGACAACGCCTCTACGTTGGATGGGCCATCCGACGCCTGTAACAGGCGTTTCAGAGTTCACAATAGAAGGAGCACTCACCTCGTAGGGACTCCTCCTCGCACGAATGCACACTTCTCAGAGATAGGAAATTCTTACGGACGTCTTCCTTCCAGAAATCTCCCTACATATCCGAATCGTGACACATTTGATCTAGGAACGCGATTCTAAGCGTATGTTGACGAGTCTCAACGCTAGGTACCACAGACCTCTTTCAGAAGGGCTCATTTTTCTTTTGTATCTCAGGTGCAGATGTTGCATATGATACCGAAGCATCGCCCTTAGAGCTGGTAGAGGGAATGGCGCTGTAGGTGTTATTGTCTCTAGGTCATCATAGGACTGAGGCTCCGCTGTTCGGCTCTTTCCTCTGCCCCTTCCAACGACACGCCATTATACTTCTGCTTGTCCACACTTGCGGAAGGCGTCGGATTTTGGGGGAATGTGGGTCGGGACCCAACCAAGGGATTGTCCGCAAGGTTCCGTTTCGCTGGTAAGCCCATTGCAGGTGCTGCGGAACTGCAGCCAGAATTCATGAGGACTTCATCTCTAGACAGGAGGAGTAGAGGTGACCAGTCCCCCCACACCTCCAACAAGTAGGTCTTCTGCCGATCACATATCCCGACCGCAAAAGTTCAAACAGTTGGGGTCGAAGACAAAAACCAACCGATCGAGCATGATGTCAAAGTTCCATCCCCCGCTCAGGTGGTCGGAAGTCACACTTAAAATTTGGCCGTACTCCATGAAGAAAACAGCCAGATGCTCTCCCGGCACATGAAGAAGGACCTCAAATGTTGCCACTCTAGTACTTCGGCGATCGTCATACTCGGTCCGTAGAATGAGGTTTTCTGTAATTAGCTCCCTCCTGGCCATTTCCAGGCAATCTTCGGCTGTGGGCAGGAGTACGTCCCACATGAAAAATCCCGCTCCTTTAATTACTCTTTGGGGTTTGAGTCCCAGAGGCATGAGTGATGTAATCTCTGTGTCTTTTGTGGAGCAACAAATTTTGTGCACACGCTTGTCCACCACAAAGACGTACACCATTCTCTTTCGAACACTTTTAATTCTTGGACGTCTTCTAAGAGTCCATATTTTACAAGACGTACGTAACTCTTAGCCTTTTCCAAAAAATCCGCAATGTTTCTTATATCAACTTGGGGTGGGGGGATTTCAGCATGAAGGCGATTCCCTGGTTGTCGTATTCACTGGTGTTTCCATATTTTTTGGGACATTCTTGCCATTGCTTGCAATAAATTTGGTATTTTCAATTTCTACTATTATTATGCTACTATTATTTGTAGATCGCACAATAAAACTCACGGATAAATAAATAATTCAAACTGCAAATCAAATGTAGATTTCTTCTGTAAAATAGAAGTTAAAACGAAACTGTACAAAAAATACGAGGGAGAGAAAATAGTAGAAAGTATACAATAAAAAGAAAAAACTGGTTAAACTAATATGAACAAAAAAAACAAACAAATTAAGCACAGAAATAAACTAATTCATAATTGAAAAAAAATTGATTGAAAAAAAATAATTTAAAAAATGAGATTAAACTAAATAATAAATATTAGTTTAAAAAAATAAATACTAGTAAGAACAGAAGACTGAGAAAATTAAACGTTAACTCACAAACGAAAAGTTGGCCGAAAGCGTGGAGGATAAACTATAAAATCAACGCTTGACTAAAAAAATTCTAAAATTTAAATAAACTGATCAAGTATCAACAAAATAGGATTTAGTTTATATGTTCTTAATAAACCAACTAAAATAAGTAGCTATTTGGTTGGTGCAAAAATAATGTTTTTTGACGTTCAACTTCAAAAGATCATAACACCTTTCCTAATAAACTTTATTAATCGAAATAAGAACCATTAGAATCGACACATTTTTGCCAACGAGAAACAAGTTTATTTATCCCATTAGCATAGAAATCCGTTATGGAAGCGATTAAGTCATTGAAGGCCGATTCGGCATCATCTCGGCTTTTGAAGCATTTTTCGCACAGGAAGTTGTCGAGATGCTTGAAAAAGTGATAATCGTTGGGCGAGAGGTTCGGTGAATATGGCGGATGAGGCAGAGTCTCGTAGCCCAATTCGTTCAGCTTCTGCAGGGTCAGTTGAGTAACATGCGGGCGAGCGTTGTCATGGAGGAGACTTGGTCCCTTCATATTGACCAATCTCGGGCACATACGTTGGAGCTTCTGGTGCATTTCGTCAATTTGTCGGCAGCACTTCTCCGCCGTAATTGTTTCGCCCGGATTCAAGAAGCTGTGATGGATGAGACCGGCCGCAGACCACCAAACAGTCACCATAACCTTTTTTTGGTGCAATTTCGGCTTCGGGAAGTGTTGTGGAGCTTCTCCGGCATCCAACCACTGTACCGGACGTCGCTGGTTGTCGTAGAGGATCCACTTCTCATCACACGTCACAATCCGCTCGAGAAATGGGTCGTTTTTGTTGCGCAGAAGGAGCGTAGAAGACACCTCAAAACGACGATTTTTTTGATTATCGTTTAATTCATGCGGCACCCATTTATCCAACTTTTTTGACTTCCCTATTTGCTTTAAATGGCGAACAACTGTTGAGTGGTTGACCTCAAGTTCAACAGCAACTTCTCATGTGGTTTTGCGAGGATCGGCTTCAATTAAGGCTTTCAAATGTTCGTTATCAACCGCAGTCGGCCGGTCGCGACCGTCTTCATCTTCGAGGCTCTCGTCACCATTGCGAAATTTCTTGAACCACCGTTGTGCCACACGTTCATTAGTGGTTCCTGGGCCAAACGCATCATTGATATCACGAGCTGTCTTGGCAGCTTTTCGGCCTAGTTTGAACTGGAACAAGAAAATCGTGCGGATTTGAATTTTGTCCATGCTGTCGAAAAGCCTGCAAAAAAATGAATGAAGAGATTGAGAACGGTAATGAATAACACGATTCGATAGAGCGAAAAACGCGCTTCAAAATGATATATAACATGGCTATATACATCAATGAATTAATTCAGAAATCATATATAAAAGTAACATATGTGAGAAAACGACATTATTTGTGCACCAACCTAATAATAAATAAAAGAAAAAATAAAGAAGATAAGCAGATTGGTTAGGGTTAAAGTTAACATTTTTGAATTTTGAATTTTTTATTCTTGTCGAACCTTTTTTTCCAGTTTTATCTGCGTTTTTTTGGATGGCGTCTAGCTTTTACTTTCATTTTAACAGTTCAAAATTCAAAAATGTTTTTTTTGGTGGGGGGGGGGTACAAAACTTTTCAAATTTCGCAAAAAATTAAATATTCTATAGATTAAATGCAAAAGCAAAATAAAAATTATGAATAAAAATAAAGCCGACGGTAAAAATGAAAATAAAGACAAACTCAAAAAATAAATCAAATAAAAATGAATCAATTAAATCAACTTATAAAACTAACTAGGACCTAATGAAATTAGCTGTAAAAAGATAAGATTAAAAAAAACGGGGAAGGGAGAAAAACTGTAAAAGAAAATTCAAAACGTTTTTTTCAAAAACAGTCAATTACGAACGTAAGAAAAAAATTAAGCTGAGGGGGCATAACATAAAGCAAAACGGTTTTCTCAAAAAAGTTCCGAAGTGTGACAAAAACCAATTCAGGTGCTAACAACTGACAGAGGGAGTACTATACAAGTTCGCTCCCCAACCTGACTGTGAGATTCATTATTTCTTGCTATTTCCAATCACGCATGCAAATGACCGATAGTATTAAAAGTGTATCGCCAAGCATGCGTAGCGGGAAAATTGCAAATGGCCACTCCTCGCGACCACGCGTGACATCGTTCCCTCGCGACGTCGGCCATGTTGGATTTACACGATAAACATGTACGTGCTCGCTTCGCCCGGCGAGGCAAGTGTATTCTCTTTCTACATTTAAATTTTCATTTGTTTTCTCATTCATTTTCTACATTCACTCATTTATTAATTCTTCTTTCTCCGAAGGAGGTTGTCCTTCAAGTGTAGGGCTGTGTGCCACTTACGGCTTTCCTAACATCCTTTACCGCTTAACTGTACTTCATCTTCATCAATGCAAGGCTCATAAGAAGGCAATCAAACGCTTGATGTCTACCCTCTTGTGTGGTGGTCACAAGCAGAAGGTCCATAAAGAAGTCTGTGTTCAGCATCTGTGTCGGGAGCGGGGATAGGATTATCACATTTGGTAAGTGTTAGGGATGCCTTCCCGAGCCTTACCATCACCCCTTCCATTTACAGGCCAGGAAGCTGTTGAATTTCGATCGGCTTTGAGAGTTTTTTACAGTCTCGGAGTGTCTTGTATTGTGAATTAGTGGGAGCGGGGAACGCTATGTAGGCTGCTTAACTTATCGGCGGCCATGTTGCGCTCTTTCTGGTCTTGGGCGTCAGCGGCGAATTATATCAGTTTTCGCTTAACTGGCGATTGAGTCGGGACGTGCTATCTCTAAATGAGAGGATCTTCAGATGGGACTGGGCGGATTTTCCCGACCGCCATCGGTGTGACCTTGGGTTAGAAGAAACGGTTTCGCATGCCTTCTAGTATTGTCCTCAGGTGTGCTCTTTCTAGGAATATGTCGGCGAGTTGACAGCTTGTATCGCTCCCGATGAACGAGTGCAAATTGATCTCGCATGAGTGTGATAATGTGTCGCCTCCGTATTGCGGGGAGAAACGAATAGTGTTTATGATGCTGCTAGCCGTGGCAAGACTGGTGATTTGGACGTCAAATATTGCGATACGCACGCTATTATCATCAGGCTCTGGTCGGATTCTTTCGGCATCAGCTGAAGGTGAAGATCAGAACTGGTAGAAAACGTTTGGCGTTGATATATTTCAGCGAAAGCTGGGTGAAAATAGCGAGTTTGGTTCGTGTGAAAGAAGCTATCTTTGAGTTCCTTTTTTTAAGTCATCTTCGTCACAACGGGTCGGTTTCCTGTGAACCAACTCCACTGGTTTAGTTAGACAATATTTGTTTTCCTATTTAATGTGAATAAGTTTTACCCCCGGCCTGTTCCCGTCATTTTATTTTGTTATGATCCATGTTGAGATTCCCAACCTTCCCACTTTGTTTTTGTCCCTATTTTTTCTCACCTTGGCTGAGTCAGACTTTGATTTTCCAATTCCCTCATATTTTTCACTCCTCCCTCTCCATTAGTGAATGTGCTTCTTGATTCTGTCTATCGATAGAATATAGCGGCGACTCTTATTATTTTGAGGAGTGGACAGTCCTTCCAACAACCGTTTTATTTTAGTTTGTTTTCTTACAATCTTTTATTAGTTTTCTAAGTTCAACCTCTCCGCCTCATTTCATGATTCATGAAATTTTGATATATTTTTGTTAAAAAGGCAAAAAAAGAAAAAAGACATTATGAACTCTCGTGAGATTTTTATATCCTGAGGTGTTTTGAGGGCCCCCATTGAATATGTTGTATTGTGATATATGCAGAATTGAATGATGGTGGTTGAGTTCTTGTGGTAATTTGCTAAATTGTATTGGATGAATGGATTGTGATTGTGATTAATTAGGACTAGAATAGAAAGTGAAGACCAGCCTTTCCTCAGATTCCTTTCGGCTTTGAGCCACAATTATTGTATATTTTACAATAATAAATATATTTATTCATTCTCCTTTTTCTTCTTCCATAACTTCTTCTTCTTTTTCTCCCTGGCTTTCTAGGTTTTTCGTTTTTTTTTTTTCAATCATACTTCACCATTATTCTCATTCTTTGCTTTCGTCTTCTCTCGCTTTTTTCTTTTATTCTTCAATTCTTCTTTCTTTTAATTCATTCACCCTTTCTTTGAAATGAAAAAAAAGAGATAAAATGGCAGAGGAGAAGACGAAGGTAAACATATAGAAAGCAAACATATTTTTACCTTCATCTTCTTCTCTATCCTTTTATCTCTTTTTTTTCATTTCTTTTTCTTCCTTCTAATTACCTCTCTCTTTCCTTTTTCTTATTCATACACTTTCTATATTTTTACCTTCGCCTTTTTTGTATAATTTTGAAGTACTCAGTAATCTTAAAATTCTACGAAAGTATTCTCTGTAATCTAATATTTTATTGAATTTTAGGTACATTGACTTTAAATTTACTATAGTTATCTCTCTTTATATCTGATAATATCATCTATGGACAAAAATCGGCACCTTTATACACATACAAAAAATCAAAAGTATTTTTAAATATTGGTAGTCGCTAAATTTTAATCAATAATTCCATTTATGATTAGTACATATCGATTTTATTTAATAGCAATAACATCGAACCGGGACAAATTCAAACATAGTTTAAAAGATTTTAAACATTATAAATTATTATAATTAAAATTTTAAAAAATTAAAACAATTTTTGTAATTTTTTTCTTAATTGTGCCAATATCGTATTCATAAAAGCAATTAAAAGCTTTTCTAATTGCACAATACTTTAGTTTTATTACATTTTTTTATTTTACCATTCAGAACAGATCCTCGGCAATTGGTGATTTTGTTTTACAAAAATAAATTGATGATTTTAATTCTCCAAGAAGTTCCGCTTTTAAGAAATATTAACATTAAGTGGAACAAAATTTAATTTCACGAAATTTCATAAAATTAAACAAGTAGTGTATAAAATCTGTATAAAGAATGTTTTCTAAAAGTACATTTCTGAAATAATTTAATTCCTTTTTGAATAAGTCCTGAAAGTTTCATTAAAATCCAACAATTATTTTATTTTTGCAAGAATTTTCAAATCAGTGTGTTTTTCGCCGCAAAAAAAAACGCTAAAATTTCCTATACTAATTCATGGTCGACGCGCTGACTCAAGCAAAACAAGATTTTTAGCCAAAATTTCGAACGTTCTACATAGCATAAAAAGTATGATTTAATAATAAAAAAAAATCATTTGTTCTTTCCTCTTAATAATAATATAAATATTTTCACGTTAAATCTTTGTTTTTATTATGTCTTTGTTATTCTTTCATCAGGTATGTTGTTGTTTTAGCAAATCAGTAGAGGTAGGTAAATAAATAGAAAGGCATTCTTTCAATCAAAAATGTCTGCGACGCACCAAACTTAACTAATCTTTGAATGAGGAAATTGTAGCGATATCTGACATTTGAAACTACGTGAAATTGAATTTTTCTAACTTCATTTAGTTTTTAATTAAATCAAATTTAGATAAATTTTGAAGGATCTTTTTTTTTTCGGGGCAGTAAATCTTCTTGGCATTCCAAAGAACGATACTGTCTTACCAAAAAAGTAAATATTCTCGTTTAAAATGAAAGAGAAAAATCTTTACCAGAATTCTTTTTTTTTTAATTAAGGAATTTTATTTCGATTGAGTTAATATATCCTGGGAATTTTCCGCCATTAATATGAATTTTTTTTTTTTTTTTTTTTTTTTTGACAATTCACTACTATAAATTGAAAAAGAAGGGAATTATTTCTTTCCATCTTTCTTTTTTTCTTTTTTCTTTCTTTCATTCTTACTTTCTTTTTATCCTTTTTTCTTTCTTTATTGTATTTTATTTATTTTCTTTCTTCCTCTTATATTCTTGTTTCTTTCTTCCTCTATTATTTTCTTTCTTTCTTTCTTTCATTTTTTTCTTCTTTTTCTTTTCTTTTATTATTTCTTTCTGTTTAACTTCCATTTTCATTTTATTTTATTTCAAATTTCCTTTTCTTTATTTTATTTGCTTTATTTTCTTTCTTCCTTTTATTTTCTTTCTTTCTCTCTTACTTTCTTTCTTTCTTTCGTTTTTATCTATCTTTTTTCCTTTCGTTCTACCTTTTTATTCCTTCTTTGTTTTTGTTTTTATATTTATTTTCTTTCTCCCTTTTATTTTCTTGTGTTTTTCCTCTCTTACTTTCTTTCTTTTTCTTTCTTTCTTTCTTTCTTTTCTACCTTTCTTTTTTTGCTTTTCGTTCTTCCTTTCTTTCTACTTTCCTTATCGATACCATTTGTTCGATATTCGAACTGTAGAATACAAAAAATTGAAGGATTACTTTCAATATAGACACTCCCGTTTGAATAATTGGCGCAAAACAATCTTCTTGACCTGTTTAGCTTTTTCTTCGGCGAATATAAATAAAAGTTATTTTAAAATATTGATGTATGTACTCATGTAAAAAGTGAAGAAAGCAATTCAAATTGAAAAATGAATAATTCATTGATTTGTCTCATACGTCTGACTATTTGTCTCACACGCCCGACTTTTTGTCTCATACGTCCGACTCTTTCTCTCACACACCCGACTATTTGTCTCACACGCCCGACTGTTTGTCTCATACGCATGACTATTTGTCTCACACGCACGCCTCTTTGTCTCACATACCGAACTATTTGTCTCACAAGCCAGACTCTTTGTCTCACACACCCGACTATTTGTCTCATACGCTTGACTATTTGTCTCACACATCCGACTATTTGTCTCATACGCCCGACTATTTTTCTCACAAGTCCGAATCTTTGTCTCACACACACGACTATTTGTCTCACACGACCGACTATTTGGCTCCCACCCCGACTGTTTGTCTCATACACCCGACTATTTGTCTCATGCGCCTGTCTATTTGTCTGATATGCCTGACTATTTGTCTCATACGACTGACAATTTGTCTTACCAGTTTGACTCTTTGTCTCACACACCAGCCTATTTGTCTTATACGCCTGACTATTTGTCTCATAAGCCTGACTATTTGTCTCACCGTCCGATTCTTTGTCTCACACACCTGACTGTTTGTATCATACGCCTGACAATTTGTCTTATATGCTAGACTATTGGTATCACGCACCCAACTCTTTGTCTCACACACCCGACACTGTCTCGCAACGCCGACATTTTGTCTCATACGCCTGACAATTTGTCTCATATCCCTAACTATGTCTCACCCGTCCGACTCTTTGTCTCACACGCCCGACTA